>JAGVVM010004660.1:0-32100 GCA_019149425.1 Psidium friedrichsthalianum | reverse complement strand
TACTACCCAATCAGGATTATCAATGCTCGCGATGAAAATGTCCGCTGGCGTAGTGCTTAAGTCCGCGTGGTGGCTAAAAACCCTCAATGGCCCGTGATAGTTTCCTTCCCTGATAAGCCCGATTTTCGGAAAAATCGGGCGAGCGGTTGCGGGCATGGTGACAGGGGTGTCGGCTGGAGTCATGGCCACTAGAGAGCGTCACTCACTAGGTAACGTAGTCAATTAGCCTTCTAGTTCGTCGTCGTCGGTGTTTCGGCTATTGGAAATCATCGTCGAAAAAAAAAAAAAGCATTTTCATAAATGTGTATTCAGCTACGTATGTGCGAGCAAGGGTGATCGACGACCTGCTAAAAATTTTTTGCTTTGGTCTCTTCTCGTTTTCGCTGGACATTGATCTGCCGACTTTTACGTAGTGTGTATCCTGTGCGCCCACCACGATCATTTCCGTCACGCCCCCAGTGTCCTCTTGCATCAGTTGAGTGTTCGAAACCACCTTTGCGCGCCGGTTTTCCCATTTGTCAGTTTCTTTTTTCAAACGCAGGCACATCCTTCAACACACATTTATCCACCCCCATTCCAATACTTGTCACATTGCGTTTTGTTGCCAACCCTGTATCACACTATTGTCACTTTAATTGGGTTTACACCTTGTGTCCACTCCCCAATTTTCTACGCCGTTTTCAATATACCTCCATTTTTACTTCGTTTTCCCTCCGACCATCATACATCGCCAGGCGTCCGTTTCTACCTCACTATTCTCTCATGGCCCCAACAACGCCGGTATTTTTACTCCCCTCACACTTCTATATTTAAACCTCCAATCTATTGACACTACTTCCTCCACCCCCCCATTGTGCGTTTACCTCCACCGTCCGTCCCCTGCTGTATCATGCCATCGCTCCCCTATCTACTGGCTACCACCTATAACCTTACTGCGAATTGGGGCTTGGTGTCAATCATTTGTTACACAAACCTCTGACCCAACTCTTATTCATTTTTCTTTTCTCCCTTCTAACCCCACCGATTCCGATCCTCCTACCCCCTCCTATAATACCAACACTTTCTCTTCCTCCTCGCGTCGCTCCCACCTATTTCTTCCCAAACTTGCTCTCTTATCCCTTTTTTCCACTTGTTTATACCCCCTTACCTTACCCACCTCCATCTTAAATCCTCATCCCTCCGTTGATTATGATCTCCCTACACTTTACACTTCCTCACTTTCTTCTTATCCATCTTTTTTGCTGTCAATTCCCTACATCCTTATTCCTCCCTCGACGAGTTTGCAATATTCTCCCTCTTCCCCATTTTATCCTTCCACCACATTCACATCTTTATACGGTTGACTCCGCCCCTTCCATTCTTGTTTGTCCTTTTTCCTCTGCTGGCAACCACCCCTGTTTTTTCCCTAAAAAAAAAATTAAATGGATTCTCAGCGCGTTCCCTAATATTGCCTATTCGTCCTCCATGGATGGAGAGATAAATCCGAGCATTCGCCGTGGAATGTGCCTTGTAGGTGAAGATGGCAAAAGATAAAAGGCGCGAAATCCAGTCTCTCCTTGTGACTCGCAATTCGCTTTTGGTCAAAATAACAGAAAGAACAAAAAAAAACAAAGTTAAAGTGTGATTATAACAAAAACAAAGGTGCTCTGCCTCGTTAAAATTATAGGGTGGGTCCGTCTTAATCGAATTAAAAATGACCAAGTGGCACGTCTTACACAAAAGACGACGGGCAAAATGGGTTAGGGACTTGGGGATTGATTTGACCGAGTCGTATGCCAGAATCTGCTTGAAACCACGTTAAAAAATGCTGGGGTGAACAAAATCCCATGTGATTAGGAAGCTAGAGATTCATGCTATTGTTCTGCAAAAAAATAAGTAATTTAAAAATATATATATTTTTAAAAACGATTCCTTATTTTTTTTTTTTTATAAAAGTGAACGAACGAAGAATATTTAAACAATTCCCAAAAAAATGTATATTAAACATACTTTACTATCGATAATAATAGCATTTTCTATTGACCAATTATTTTAAGCGATACAAGCGATCATTTTTAAAAAATATATTTCAAAGCCATTCATTTTTAGGATACGCCTATTTCGCAAGAAAATAAATGATTTATAGAACTTTTTTCCATCTAAAAATGATTGTTCATATCACTTACAAAAATAAACTAACGAAAAAATATATCCATTGTCAAAGGCAATATTTAGCCATAATTTTTTATCGAAAAATAAAAATATGTTTCATTAGTTAATTATTTCAAGCGATGTGAGCGATAAATTTTAGAAAAATATTTCTCAAATTGTTTATTTTTTCACGAAATAAACGAAGTCTAAGTGAGACATAAATCGTATTCTAGGGGTTGATCGATTGAATTCTTTTTACATTGGCATGTTCTATACGATAAACTCGTCTTGCCCCATGTCCCATGTTCGAACGATGTGTTTGCATATGACTTACTAAGCAAATAGTATTCATCTAGAGAGTTTAAATTCAAAATTTAAATACTGCTTCCATGGCTTCGCTTTAAGCAAGCACATACGTTACTGTCTTGTTGGTACTTTTATATAAGCGAATACTGTTAGACATATTAAGACTCGCTTACTGAACGAGTTTACCAAATAAATCGATATATTTTCCTTAAGGACTTAAATGGGTAGTGTCGCTAATTTTTATAAGTGAGTGGTGTTAGAAATATCAAGACTTGCATATTGGATGAGTTTTACTAAATAAAGTGACGGATTTTTGTTAGGAACTTAAATAGGTCCCACATTCAATAATCACTAACTCTTCGCCAAATCATTTGATAACCTGTTTAGCGCATCGATCTTGTTATATATGGCATATATATATATGTATACATATACACATATTAAGAAAAAAAACCAATTACATATATAATTAGAAAAAACCAATTATTTATTAATGCTATATGTATGTTGATTCTCATTATCGAGGGTGATCGGTCTTAGGATGGGTGGTTCTCACTCTAGACAAATAATTGCCCATTACGGATTGATTTTGCAAAATGCAATCGTGAACCACCCGTACGTTCCATAAATTCACTTGAAAATCGAACCATCAGTCCGGTTTAGTTCCCGGTTATGATCCTATCGAGCATTAATATCAATTAAAAAAGAAAATAGAACCAATCCCTAACAATTGAAGGATGATGGCTTAAATTAGGACTTTGGTAGTGTATTCCCCACGTTTCCGTCCAATATTCTTATCTCATGAAAAATTTAATGACAATATCTTTGCAAATAATAATATTATTGTCAGCAATGGAGTTGAGTATCGTATGAAATGCAATGATAACTGATCAACTAATCAACACGGGTTTTCAAATTGTACTCATAATGTACAACATATATCATACATGAAAATAAGTTGAGTTTAATTTTTTTTTTTTACGGATGGGCTTAGACTATGGGCATTTGAGAGAGATGGTTTTAATAAAATAATATGCATATATATTATATAAAAGATCGATTCAGATAAGTGAGTTGAAAGGTTTTCATTCGAAATGGCGAATCGAATTAATATATGTCAGTTTTGGAAAATTAGAATTGAAAATCGGATTGATACCTATCGATTTCGTTTCAAATCAATCAATTAGATACGGAATAGTTTGATTTGGATGGATCAATTTTTTTCCTGCTACTCATCATGCATGCTCAACCAACGTGCCTCTTTGTCTGGGCCGTGAACAACGTCCACATCGTTCTCAAAACTCCCGCACATGACTAACCGGCCCCACTCGTCCTCGCTGGCGCGTGAACCGCACGGCCATCACCGCAACCTTCATGGGATTCCCGAGGCCCCACCCCCCCAAATTCGCTGGATAATGCCACGTGGTTTGGCTATTCAAAACAGGCTGGCTTTCGTGGGCTAGCGGACCCCAGCCAACCTCAACCAAAAGAAGAGTCGGCAAAATCCCCAATCATAAATCTAAGGCTGCCCAATGATTTCGCCTTAATTTGGATATAATTGGTAGCTTTTGGTTAGATCTTGATACAAATGATGGATACGGCAATCTCCCCAATTTAAAAGCTATAAAGCCCTCCAATTCACACATTACAACGATTATATATCCTTCGATAAAATAAAGATGATATTACTGTTGTTGTTTAACATCGTACCGATAAATTCGACGGCGGTATACAAAATGAATTCAAATTCCTATTTATTCGATGGTGGCTACTTCCCGTCCCTTTGATCGAAAAAGAATGTATTTCTTATATTTGAAGAAGTAAAGGGAAAGTTGTATTGTAAGTCGGCAAAAGAAGATTGCGATCGACCGAAGCCAGTCAAATACATTAATCTCGTATGAGATATTCAGAATATGTTTTTTTTATATATCGAATGTGTCTAAGTTAGCATCCATACGGAATGCGCACCTCGGCTAATCCTTCGGAGGACTAGCGCAGCATCCCACCACCACAACCCTCCGCTTAAATCACTGGCTCCAAGGTTTGTTCAGAATACGTTTGATCTAGACTAAAACATTAAAAAAAATATTTCTTTAATTTCTCAATTGATACAAGAGATTTTTTTTATATAAAAAACAAGATATTATTCTTGGGTCCATATGAACACTAGACTTTAGCTTTTTCGAATATATTTTGCATTCGATGGTCAAAATGCATGCAACATCTTGAGCGAAAGACTTTGGTTTTCTCGAACTTCCGAAATAAGGATCGATAATGAATGATTTGAAATTTTTTTAAAGCAATTCTCTATATTATTTATAAAAGTGAATGAACGCAAAATATTTTAATCATTCATAAAAAAATATTTAAACATGCTTTATTGTCAATTATAAGAAAATTTTCTATTGACTAATTATTTTAAGCTATACAAATGAACATTTTTGGAAAAATATATTTCAAACCATTCATATTTAGGATACGTTTGTTTCGCAAAAAATGAATGATTTGAAAAATTATTTTTGTTTAAAAACGAATGCTTATATCACTTACAAACATAAATTAATGAAAAAAATATTCATTGTCAATGGCAATACTTAGACAAAATTTATTATCGAGAATAAACATATTTTTCATTAACTAATTATTTCAAGAGATATGAGCGATAAATTTTAAAAAAATATTTTTCAAATTGTTTATTTTTGCAAAATAAACGAAGTCTAGGCGAGACATAAATTGTATTCTAGGCGTTGATCGGTTGAATTCTTTCAGATTAGCATATTCTCTATGATAAACTTGCATTGCCCTATGTCTCGCTTTCAAATGATGTGTTTGCATATGACTTACCAAACAAATAGTATTTATTTAGAGAGTTTAAAATTCAAATACCGCTTCCCCTAACTTCATTTTAAGCAAGCACACGCGTTACAACACTTTAAGCAATCGCATGCCTTACGGTCTTGTTGTGTTTTTTTATAAGTGAATAGTATCAGACATACTAAGACTTACATACCGAATGAGTTTACTGAATGAATCAGTATATTTTTCTTAGGGATGTAAATGGGTCATGTCTCCACTTTTTATAGGCGAGTAGTGTTAGAAATATTAAGACTCGCATACCGAATGAGTTTACTAAATAAAGTGACGGATTTTGGTAGGAACTTAAATAGGCCCCGCTAATTCTATTTTCACTAACTCTTCCGATAAACCCGTTTAGTGCATCGATCTTGTTATATTTGGCATATATATTAAGAAAAAAAAAACCAATTATTTATTAACGCCATATGGACGTCGATTCTCATTATACATGCCCAACCAACAGGCCTCCTTGTCTGGCCAGTCAACAGCGTACATATCCACGTCACCGTTCTCAAAACTGCCCGCACATGACTAACCGTCCCCACTCGTCCTCGCTGGCGCGTGAACAGCACGGCCATCACCGCAACCTCGATGGGATTCCCGAGGCCCCCACCCCCCAAATTCGCTGGATAATGCCACGTGGTTTCGCTATTCAAAACAGGCTGGCTTTCATGGGCTAGCCTAGCGGACCCCACCCCACCCCCAGCGTTTCATAAAGGCCAGGGGCAAAAGAGAGTCGGGGAAACCCCCCATCATAAATCTAGGGCTGCCCAATGATTTCGCCTTAATTTGGTCGTAATTGGTAGCTTTTAATTAGATCTTGATACAAATGATGGAGACGACAATCTCCCCCAATTTAGGAAGTGTAAAGCCCTCTGCTTTACACACTTTATATATCCTTCGATAAAGTAAGTTTTTGTCTCGTCACTCTTTAATATCGTCTCAATAGCCTCGGTGATGACCGACAAAAAATAAAAATAAAAAATAATATTCTCCATGTGAAATTGGGTAGAAAAAATGACTTCAAATTCGTACTTATTCGATAACTGCTATTTTTCCATCACTTTGGATGAGAAAGAATGCATGTCTCGTATTGAAAAGAGTAACGGAGAAGTTGTATAAGCTTACGAAAGTTATGACCAAAATAAGAAGCGTCGAAAGAAGATTGCGATTGACCTTAGTAGGTCAAATACATTCAATCCCATGTGATATTTTTCACAGCAAATTTTTTTTGGGACTAAAAACATACAAAGAAATTTCCTTTAATTACTTTACCAAAAAAAAAAAAGAATTTCCTTTAATTTTTCAACACGCATAGGAGACATTTTTTCTTAAAACTATGAGATATTATTCCCGAGTCCATATGAACACTAGACTTTAGCTTTGATGGGCAATCAAAATGCATGCGTCACATTGAACCAAGAACTTTAATTTTCTCGAACCCTTTTCGAGCTAAGAACTCGTAAGACAATGATCATATCTTGTACTAGCTTTTTTTTTTTTTTAATGTCGGTGTAATTAGTATATTACGAAATGAACACATTTCAAATAGATTTGTTTGAAAACATCTTCAGATAACGAAACTCATAATGATAAAGCTATTATCGCGAGATGTTATATGATCTGAAGTTTGACTTTTCCAAGATGTTGAGGATTAAAAAGCATCAACCAAGGTACCAGACACGCAGCATACGTGTCCAAAGCTAGTCCAACTTCTTCGTCAATTCAAAACTGGGACGGGACCACGTGATGGCAGTCCCGTAAATAGCAGCAGAATCCGTGGGTATTTCGTCGGCCCACCAACAGCTAAAGCCCAAAACGGATGAAAAGAAAGTCCAAACGGAATAAGACCAGAAATGCCTGCAAAATCTCGAGTCGCAGAGTCCCCACTCCCACTCACCGAGTCGCAGATGGCGAGTGAGCGAGTGTACTCTTTCTTCTTCGTCTTCTATTCCTCGCCGTCTGTCTCTCTCGTCGTCCTCATCTCCACCTCGGCTTTCGTCTCTTTTAAGACCCATCTCCATTAATTCCTCTCCCTACTCCTCCTCCCAGCGAAACTGCAAAACCGCATTACCTGCATCTCTCTCTCTCTCTCTCTCTCTCTCTCTGCCACTGGTCGCTCTGACACACTCCAACTACCTCCATTATTATAGCTTCTCTCTCTCATTTCGGCTTGCCTTCAATGAAGATCGATCGTACAGCATTCGGTCCATTACGAGCTCTGGCAACGATCTGATTCCTCCTTCCGAGGCTCTGTCTGTCCTCTCTCCCAGCAGTTATCGGCCATTTTTATCTCTTCCATAATAGCTCGTCTCGTCTTTTCCTCTTTCTCGTCGGTTTTTTCGTTGCCGAGTTTCAAGTTTAAGTTTGTCCCAAGACATTCCTTCGAGCAATTATTACGAACTAGTAGCGTTTCAGCCCATTTCCTCTAACTATATATTCGCATTCCCTTCATTTCATTCTCTGTTGGGTCGACTCCGTTTGGGAATTCCTGGGAAAAACGCCGCTCGCGTGTTCAACCCGGAAAGTTTTTTCCTGCATTTCCCGGAATCCTGCCTATTTTTCCCTCCCGCACGTCGTCCAGATTTTTCCCTGAATTCTAGGATACGAGGGGGTCTTGGAGTTCTTGTTGTCCTCTCTCGAGCATGTTAACCTTCACTGCTCGATTTGATTCTGCCTTTCTTCGGTTATAGGACCTGACCTGCTTCATCTTCACCAACTTCAACTTCGTCTTCTTCTTCTTTTTCTTCACTATGAAGTGAGCCTCTCAAGAGACTAGAGCTCTACATTTCTCCGAAATGGCCAACGTTTCCTGCTTCCTGTTGCTTTTTCTTTCAGGAATCATGCTGATTCCGACCACGCACCAGTTGCAGAGGTATCAATCGCAGGTCCTGCTTCAAATAAGGAAACACTTGGAGTACCCTACATTCTTGGACATTTGGGTAAATCACACTGGAGATGTCTGCAATGTCCCTCCCTCTCCCCAGTTGAGCATCACGTGCCAAGACACCTTCATCACCGAGCTCAGAATCATGGGAGACAAGCGCCTCAAGGTCCGTGACTTCGATGGCCATGCAATTCCCAACCAAACTCTGTCGGGGACCTTCTCTGTCGATTCCTTGGTGACCACTCTGACGCGACTGACCACCTTAAGAGTGCTCAGCCTGGTCTCCCTGGGCATTTGGGGACCACTTCCTGATAAAATCCACCGGCTGTCTTCACTGGAGCTCTTGGATTTGAGCTCAAATTTCTTGTTCGGCCCAATCCCGAGTCAGATATCGAGGCTGGCGAGACTCCAAATTCTGACTTTGGATGGGAATTACTTCAATGCTACTGTTCCTGATAGTTTGGACTCCATGTCCAATCTGACTGTCTTGAGTCTCAAGAACAACCGGCTCAGCGGTCTGTTTCCATCTTCCATTTCGAGGATAAAGACACTCAGTACTGTGGCTCTGTCTAAGAATGAGATGTCCGGTAAATTGCCTGATTTGGGTACCTTGAGCAGCCTTCACCTGCTGGACTTGATCGACAATCATTTCGAGTCCAACCCGCCTAATTTGCCGAAAGGGTTGGTCACTGTGCTTCTGAGCAGGAATTCTTTCTCTGGCGATATTCCTGAGCAATATGGTGAATTGGGTCAGCTCCAACACCTCGATTTATCCTTCAATTTTCTGGCTGGAATGCCACCGCAAGCCCTGTTCTCATTGCCGAACATGAGTTACTTGGATCTGTCCTCGAACATGTTCAGTGGTTCACTCCCGGGAGTCTACATTGCGGAAGTAAGTTAGGCTTCGTAGACATATCTAACATAAGTTCATCGGCGAGCTTCCTTCATGCCTGGGCACTGCTTCGGCCAAGCCCGTGGTTAAGTTTAGCGGAAACTGTTTGTCCGTTGATGTCAAACATCAGCACCGCGAGTCATACTGCAACACACCTGTTGCGAGGAGGAAGCATTTTCTGGGAAGAGAATTAGAAGTTTTCATCGCCATCATCGTTGGTGTTACTCTCGTCACTGTGCTTTTGGCGCTTGGGCTTGTTATTTTCTGTAGAAAAGTTCGTTCTAGAGGAACATTTGAGCAGCATGATTTGCCAAAGGTTGCCCAAGAAAATGCTCCTACCGGGCTGTCTGCTGAATTCCTGGCTAACGCCAGTAAGTGATTGCCGAATTATGGTCTCATGGTCTCATCACTTTACATTTGAGCATATCTCCTAAGGCATTGATTCAGAATCAACTAATCTATGTATCTCATCTGTTCTTTGGAGGGTTGATATCCGAGGCAGCGAAGATAGGGACAAAAAGTGCACCTTCATATGGACTGTTTTCGTTAGAAGAGTTGAAGGAAGCGACGAATAACTTTGCTCCCTCAAATTTGATGGGTGATGGCTCTACCGGAAAGGTAACTCGCAAACAATATTTTCTTGGAGATCTCATAACCTAGCTTGATCGATACTGTTTGCTTTGACTATTCTGTGATGGCTGCTTGTCATAGGAAACTCAGAACGTTCATTGAATTTGCTTCCCGCTATTGACTTGCTAAGTTCCAACCTCAAATGTTCAAAATTGTTAAGTAAAGAAATCATATAGAGACACCATAAGACTTAATGAAAGTACATGAAAGCTCCCAAAACCATTGTGACTTTTATTATTCTTTTCAGCTTCACAGAGGAAGGCTCGAGAATGGAACCTATGTTGCCATTCGATCCATAGCCTCGCTGAAGAGGCATTCAGTGCAGAGTCTCAGGGTTCGGCTTGACTTGCTTTCAAAGCTCCATCATCCACATTTGGTCGGACTTTGGGCCATTGTGTTGATGGTCAAGGACAAGATGAGTCCAGTACTAAGGTCTTCCTCATATACGAATACGTTGTCAATGGCAATTACCGTAACCACTTAACAGGTCAGAATTCTACTGCAACCATATAGGAGAGATTTACAAGAGTGATACTATCAGTGTGCTCGAGAATGCCGCCTTCTGTTTATAGGAATCCTCAAATTGTTCAAAACCTGGCTTCTATGTCTTCTACATCTTCATGTGCATATTCTATGCAGAGAATTCTCTGGAGAAGTTCTCAATTGGCCAGACAGATTGGCCATACTCATTGGTGTTGCCAAGGCCGTGCATTTTCTTCATACCGGAATCATTCCCAGTTGCTTCAACAACAGGTTGAAAACAAATAATATATTGCTCGACGAGCATCAGATTGCCAAGCTAAGTGACTATGGAATGTCCATCCTCACCGATGATTTCGAAAAGTTGGATGTGAGTTTCTTTGGTGCTACTTCTCGGTACTCCCATATTTAAGTTGCAGCTATTTTTAGTGCGGGTTTGTTCCTGATGCCTTTTTTTTTTTTTGCTTATTTATAGGCAAAGGGAGAAGGACTCAAAACAGGGTAATGGAACTTCATTTCTGAAAATCTCGTTATATGAACTTATACAGTACACGCATGTTCAAAAGAGTATTTGGTCCAAGGACACTATTTTGCTGTCTGAATCACCCATGCCTTGAGATACTACTATGGATTTCATGCACTGAACTTAAGTCGTATGGCGATACAACTGCGGCTATCAACATGTGAAGTGTATATTGGTCGAAACACCGCAGATAACCACCTGTTACTTTTCAGATTTCTCCTCATCGTTTTGAGTCTATTTACTTTGAATTCGATGGATGTACTAGAAATGCTTGATCTTGACTCTTACTTCTTGCAGTCAGAAGACGAACATGGAGGATGATGTGTACAATTTCGGATTCATACTGCTCGAGTCACTTGTTGGGACAATAGTTACCGGCAAAGGAGAGACGTTTCTGCTGAATGAAATGGTAAGCCGAAACAAATCAAATGTCTAGTCAGTTACTTGATGCAAATGAGACTTACTCGATTCTTTTTCTGAGCTTCAGGTTTTTGTTCTTGTTACTTTTCTGTCGAGATAAGTTATCGAGATCTATAATGCCATTGAACTTATGCTAGGAAGTTCATTTGCTTGGAAGATTTTGACTGGGCTTAAAACTGGCAGTCTCATGATAGTCTTTATCCTACTACATACAGATATTCCTTTGTCTAGCGTTAATGTGTTTTCTACCCAAGAGTGCATGAAAAACGTTTGAACAATAACAACAGCGACATGCCGAAAAGATCTTTCGGCCGTCCCTCCTCCTAGCGGTCCTGCCACTACGTAAATCTAATGCCCGTTCATCTTGCAGGCATCTTTCGGTAGTCAGGATGGACGGAGACGGATCGTGGATCCAATCGTCTTAACGACGTGCGCGCAAGAGTCGCTGTCCATCGTGGTATCCATCACGAACAAATGCATATCTCCGGACCTGTCAGCTCGTCCCTCCTTCGAGGACATCCTCTGGAACTTACAGTACGCGGCCCAAGTCCAGGCGGCCTATGACACCGACCAAAAAATCCGACACCAACTCTCAGTCTTGAGGAAGGGCCCGCATCTTCAGGGGTCTGAGCTCTCCTGTAAGTAGTCGGCACTTACGCAGGCGTAAATCGGTTCTCCTTTCGATATCTCAATACAGGCGAGAGAGCACAGAGCAGAATTCAACATGTTCGCCAATTCGAATCTGGAATCCATAAGCAAAACGGTCTCGCTCGGTAAATTATGATGGCGAGCATCGGCATACGTTTTAAGTTCAGCTCGGATGCTCAGCGGTCGATTCTCATCTGGGTGGGTACGATGTTCGTGGAAGTGTTGTTAACCTGGAAATGACTGCTGTAATGGTACAGGAGGCATTCATCAGATCTGAGAGTGTCAAGATTTCTTTAATTTTGGGCCGTACTCCGCTCAGGTGGTCCAGCCATGGCCAACTCCCTCGAAAAATGAATGGTTCCAAGGGTTTGATGGATTCTCCATCGTCCTATGGTTGGGCCGTGAGCTGTTCCACCAAGCTGAAGTCAACATCACCCACGAGCCCATTTGTCTTTCTCATTACTCTCATCTCCTTTTGCAATTCCTGGATCCGCTCTTGCAATTCACGTTCACGGGAAAACGTTGTTATTCTTCCTCAAGAGGCTGAAAATTAGGCTACGTGGTAAATGTGTCCTATGAACGCATCGGATCACGTCGAGGATTGTCGATCATTTGCCCCCGAGACGATTGAATACTACATCGTGCGTTCCTCCTCACCAACACCAAGCCGACACTGGTCAACTCTTTTTTTCTTACTTTTTAATTTCTGGGGCCTGATCGATCTGGATGTGGACTCTTCAACGACGACCTCCATGATCATATATGTTGATTATGATCATCACGGTCTCGAGTGATTTCAATCGTATCTTCATGGCGAGACGTGCGCGGGGGGGGTGCTCTCGTGGGCTCTGTCGTGGGGTTTGGGCTTAGTCCGACCCGTCCGCACGGAATGGAATCGTGGCCGTCCGTGTGTACCGGTGATGAATGGTGATTTGGGGACCCACGTCTTTTTCAGAATCGTGTCGGCGAAAGTGACGCCAGCGAGGCTCGACAACGACCGCCAATGTCCACTATTCCCCACGAATCCCTCTCAGGACCCCACGCGCGTTTGGACTCACGCGCTGCATAGCTGCCGAATAAACAAAAATACTCCTCGAGTGTGTGGGGGTATGGAAAATGTATTTTATGTGTCCGCTCACCAATCACATAATCCATCTGGTGCCCTTTAGCACTTTTTCTTATTAAATTCCGAAATTATAAATTTTTAATTCCCTTGTCGCACCTTTCCGACCCCCTGTCATTTAGTGCGATAATCACATGTTAGGTAGAAAAATCAGCATAATTCGATTCCCGTAACTAAACCCAATCCATTTATAAAGTATTTTTCCTAATATTTCTAGTCGTTGAGTAATACGATAATTAAGGCATGCATGGCTCCACTTCGGCTCTAAAAAATTAATTTCCGATCAGAAGTTGATTTTTCTTATTTCTACTTATAAATACAAGTTGATTTATCTCCTTTAGAAGAGAATTAAAAAAAATTATTTTTTCAAGTGACTCTAAAATTACTTTTGAAATAAATAAAAATATTTTAAAAATAGAAAAATGAAGTTACGTATGCTCTGAAAGCACTTTTGATAAAAAAAAAAATTTCTTTAAAAAACGTTGTCTTTCGCGTGTGTAGCTCTCATTTAAGTTTTTCTCGGTTTAAAAAAGTCGGAATTTTTGCTTTCCTGCGTACGTATAGAGTGTTTCCCGACCGGTCTTGTCCGACGCGCGTGACGATTCTCGCTGGTCGCTGGAAAAACGCATTTTCATGAATTAATTAATGAGAGGAAATCATGTCCGCCCAGGGATCGCTATCAAACGAACTCAAACGACGCGATTATCAGCGCAGGGAGCACGTGGAACGACATCGCCTTTTGCCGTCGAAATCAGCGCCCACCTGGCCAAACCGAGCTCAGTGAAGAAAACATTAAAAATGAGAAATCAAAGCTCAGTCATGGCAATTCTGCTCTGCATCGTTATTTTATTGCGTTTTACTGAGATTCACTCTGAGCTTCTCCTTCGCTTTCGTTCCCTCCATAAGCTCCCTGAAATGTCGGACTTTGCAGGCCACAAGGTTCGTCCTAGCGTCTCCCGACTTCTCGGCGAATTTAGCTGCCGACATTTTGACCGGTAAGGAAGCATCGTTGCTGTAGCTGATGATTTTCGCGGGTGTCCGCTTTTGTCTTATCTCGACGGTTGAAAATGGAGGTTTCTTCATGTGCGGGTGTGATAATTTGAGTTAGTTCTTGCAGCTGCATTTTGGATTTTTTTTCCCTCTTAATCGTTTGTTGTGCTTGAGCTTTGAGCGGTTGCGAGTTCTCCGTTGGGGTGGTGATTTTTCCCTGGATCTGTAGTTTATCAGTGCAGTGCTGTTGCTCAATGCTGTAGAGTTTATAGGTGTAGAAAGAGAAATTTGCTGATTTGGAGCTTCTTGTATCGCATTCGCACTCAGTGAGCTGAAAAGACCAGCTTAAAATTTGTGCTGGAGCTTGAACAGTTATTGGTCGATTATTCGTGACAGGACTCTGGTTTCTTGCTTCATGACCGTGAAATTGAGCGGAGACCTTTTACGGTGAATGCGTATCTACTCCAGGTTGTGGGAGTAGTGTTTTGGCGACTATGGTTCTTGGTCTGAGGGGAAAGGCCAGGAAAAGTGCCTCCATTAAGCTTCATTATCTAATCCACATTCAGGAGATCAAACCCTGGCCTCCGTCGCAGTCTCTCAAGTCGGTCCGCTCTGTCCTTATCCAGTGGGAAAACGGGGAAAAGCACAGTGGGTCAACGAGTTCTGTCATTCCATCTCTGGGCTCTGGTGTCAACGATGGCAGATCGAGATCAACGAGTCCTTTAGGCTACCAGTGACTCTGCTGAGGGATACCTCTGTCAAACCAGGAGATGGCGATGCATTCGAAAAGAATTGCTTAGAGCTTCACTTGTATGAGCCTCGTAGAGATAGGACTTTGAAAGGCCAGTTGCTTGGTACTGCCACCGTAGATTTGGCGGACTATGGTGTCATCAAGGATGCCATAAGCATTACTGCTCAAATGAATTGCCAGAGGAACTTTAGGAATGCGGCTCAACCTGTGCTGTATGTTAAGATTCAGCCTGTTGATAAAGATTCCTTAAGTTTTTCCTCGAAGGAAAGCTTGGAGATGCAATCATCACTGGACAAGAATGGCAGCGAGTCTGTTGCAGCCTTGATGAGAGAAGAATATGCAGCCGAAGCGGAAATGACATCGTTCACTGACGATGATGCTTCATCCCATGCATCAATGACGGTTCCCTCTTCTCCTTTAGGTCACCTCCTCAAATGCACAGGTACTTGTTCTAATCCCTCCGTAGTAACTACAGGGTTTTCCCTTGGATACCTTGAATAATTTTCACGAGGCCATTCATGCTTGTAGAAATCCTAATTATAGCATTAGATATTTTTCCTAGAAGCTGCACCAGCCTCCTGTAGCATGTATTTAGGAACATAGAATTTGTGGTTTTGAGTCTCGACAATTCTCCTCAAAGAATCCAGGTATATGTTGGAAGGATATGGGATGCACCTAATATTTTGAAACACCATCTGATTCTTCACATGACGTGAAACTTGGTGGGCTTGGGGCTTAAAGTGCCTATTACATTCATCTCTGGGTTTATGTGCTCTTGTTTGGATATATAAGACCTGTGTGGCACTGGGTTGATGGGTTCGATCATCTAACTCAATAGCTTCGACTTTACTAAAAGGACTATTGGCTTTGAATGGCAGAGCGGATCTGTTGCCATTAACGAGACCACCGTAAGGAATGAGGAGAATCACCTTTTAGCTTCAGATCCAGTGTTGGAGCTCAGAAGATCTGATGGTACATCAGAAGTTGCGGTTGCAGAGAACTTGCGACCAGCAGAGAACTTACTTCCAAGTTCTTCCCGGTCATCATCATTTGACCTTTCTTCCGATCCAGGGAGTTCTGACAACTGCAATGCATCTTCTAATAGCTTCGGGAGGTCTAGTTCAACGGCCTCCAAAAGCAGGTGGTCATAGTGCTCATTCTTCGATCTCATCCTTTGCCATTGACCAAGCAGAGGAAGAGTCTATTGTGCTCTAGGTTATGGTAGTGAAAGTTGACCCAAGATGCTCATGGAGAATCTGAATCAGGTGGTGAAACTCTACTACATTCTAAGGATTTCTTGATTACTTCTGCTAAATTAACTCCTTTTGGTGAAAATTTGGACATCGTTGATGATACCGATGCTCAGGTCATTGATGATGATGATGAGAAATGTTCAAAAGTAGTCAAGATGATGTTGGTAAAAATTCAGCAACAGATGGAATTGGGCGAAATGGGCACTCAGAATGTTACTTGGAAGAAGAAAAGGGTACTGTTGGAGATGATTCAGTTGATGCTGCTAGCGAGCAGAGCTTTCTTGCAAATGATGAATTTCTTCTGGGGGAGAAAGCCATGGAATAAAGGGACATGTAATTGACAGATTAAGACATGCAAAATCTGTCCGTTCACCTCCAGAAATTGCCAAGAGCATAGAACAGCTAGCGCTAACCTGTTAGCTGGTCATAGTAAGGAAGGTGGTATTAAACCAATTGGAGTGAGAAGCTTCAGAAGTAATGAAACAAGGGATTCTAAGGTTTATACTAAGGACACGAGAAGCGCACTTTTGGAAGCTAAAGTTCAGCAATTGGAGCATCGAATCAAAATGCTAGAGGGAGAGTTAATTGAAGCGGCTGCAGTTGAGGTTGCTCTGTTTTCAGTGGTTGCGGAGCATGGTTCTTCTATGGCTAAAGTCCATGCTCCGGCTCGGCGGCTTTCTCGATTATATATTCATGCTTGTAGAGAGCTTTCACGTTCAAGAAGAGCTAGTGCGGCTAGAAGTGCTGTTTCGGGGTTAGTGTTGGTTGCGAAAGCACAATGATGTGCCAAGGTACAAGTGACCTTTCTGGACATTTTGTTTTTATTAGCATTTCAAAGTTGACCATACAGAAGCCAGTAGAGAACTTATAGCTTATTTAGAATTTTAGGACAATGCATTTTGTTTTTATTTTTTAGATCATATGATTACTGACATGAAAGGATATTGACCACTACGTCCATTTTGTCCATATAGGTTGATTTTGCTTTCCTATGTGCTGAGTGCAGGTTAATGTACTGGTTGTCCAATTCTGTTGTATTAAGAACAATAATCAGTGAGATGATAGAAAAGATGGACCTATCACCTTCCTCATCTACCCAGAGCAGCAAAGATTATGCTGGAAAGCAAAGTACTGAGATTCCATCGTCATTAAAATGGAAGTCCTCTTCTCGTGGGAATGGACATGCGCATGGTGGAACAGAGTGTGACTGGGAGGACCACAGTACATTTTTATCTGCACTGGAAAGGGTTGAAGCTTGGATCTTCTCCCGTGCAGTGGAGTCCATGTGGTGGCAGGTCTCACAATTATTTTGCTCCTACTTCTCCCCCTCCTCTCTCTTCTTTTTTTGAACTGTATCACGGGCTTTACAATCTTCACAAGAAGCAGCTTAATTCTTTTCTGTCCTATATGTTTTTCTTCTGTTCTGGGCTGATTCATAGTTCCTTTATCCCTTTCCAGACCTTGACTCCATATTTGCAGTCTCCTACTATAACGACCATTATCATGGGTTCTAGCTTGAATGAAAGTACTAAAAGAGTAATTCACGAAGATGTTCAAGGAGACATTTCACTGGACCACTGGAAGCAAGCATTTAGGGATGCTCGTGAGAGACTTTGTCCTGTTCGAGCTGTAGGACATGAATGTGGCTGCTTGCCTATGCTTGCGAGACTGGTATGAAGTTGCGAACATATATACTTGCTGCATGGTTCGTGCCATGCATGTGCTTTTCTACTGTTAATGACACATATCACTTACAGCAGCATAATATTTTTAAAAGATGATTTGAATAATGCCTTATCTGATGGAATATTTGTATTATGGCTGCAAAGTTGTTTCAGCATGTAGTTTCACTTCCATAAGAAGATGGATGATACACAACAAACTAAAGCAGCAAAATGCTCATTCGAAGCATTTTTTCCATTCTTTCAGATGATGATGCTTTAATCAATATCACAACTGAGCAGTAAATGGTCCTTGAACTTGTGCTGCATTTTTTTGTCTATTTGTGACTGATGACATGATCAATACTCTTTGGCCTTGGTTACATATTAGGGACCTAGCTTTGGCCATGACTCTAAACTATGCATAATACATATGAGATCACTTTCTTAAAAAAATACTGTTATGTAATTTATGTTAGCATGACGTGACAACAATGAGGATGCACTAGTCCAAAAAACTTGAGCACCATGTGATGTGTACACTGAAAGTTGTATCTGTTGTAAAAAACAATTGCAATGTTACTCGAACTTGTTCATCTCTCCATTCACAATTTTCTTTATCCAAACATTGCTTCTTCTTTTTTTCCCTGTCCTTAGAATTACGGCATTGAATTGTGGTTCTGTTCCCAATTTCTGCAGATTATGAGCAATGTGTGGGTAGACTAGATGTGGCCATGTTCAATGCGGTTCTTCATGATTCTGCAAGTGGGATCCTAAGTGATCCAATATCTGACCCATCACTGATCCCAAGGTTCTACCTATACAGTGGGAAATCAAGCTTTGGCATTGGTGCACAACTGAAGAACACGGTAGAATTTTCAAAGTCGTGCTAGTTATTCCCTGTTAAATTTGTTCTCATCATCGGGCAGTTCCTATTAAAAAATTTGTGTTTTTGTGATGCATGAAGTATAATTATAGAGATAATTATACCCAAAAAAAAAAAATAGAGATAAGATACAACTTGAGGAGTCAGGACCCTCGAATGTCAATTTTTTCGTTCTTTCTATAATAAGGAAAGCCCACTTTAGGTTGATAAGCCTTGACTCATTCAATACCTTATAAGCCCAACATATTTCAAGTTATCTCCTTAACCACTCGGACTTAATGACAACCTAAAATAACAATCCGTCCGTGGACTTGAACTTGGGCTAAGAATCCCATACCAACTAGACTACAACAGATGTTGATTTAGCCTCGCTAACTCATTTCAGATTCTCTTTCCTTCCCAAGAAATAGTAGTGCATAAGAGCAACGGGTAATCATGCTGTTAATGGACCATTGTGAAGCTTATGATATATATATACAGTATTTCATGGAGCAATCTTTCTATCTTTGGGGGTGCGTGACTGCTGTTGCCTGTTGGATAACAATCCATTTCGTTTTTCCTGAAGTTCTTTCTTGGTGTGATTTTCAGATTGGGAACTGGTCAAGATGGCTTACTGATTTATTTGGTGGAGATGATACTGATCTAGCAGAAGATGATAGTGAATATATTGATGACGAGAGGAAAGACGGTTCCTTTAAGTCCTTCCATCTCTTGAGTGCGTTGAGCGATCTTATGATGCTGCCAAAGGACATGCTTTTGAGTAGATCTATCAGGAAAGAGGTTTACCTCTGAAGACATTGCCCTACAATATGCTTTCCGGGGCACTGTGATATTGTAGTGTACTTACTTTCTACACATTCGTTCAGGTATGCCCCACGTTTACTGCTTCACTGATCAAGAGGGTTCTTGACAATTTTGTCCCAGATGAGTTTTGCCCCGACCCCATTCCAGACGTTGTGCTTGAAGTCTTGGAATCTGAGGTTAGTTCTTTGTCACCAACACGTTGAACTACATTTCTTTGCGTAGGTATGCAAAATCTCTCCTACTGAAGTAGCAGCTTATTTGCACGTTAGTGGAGTACTAGGAGATTCAAAATGCATTATACCATCTTCCATACGTTTAGATATATTTAAGTGTTACCTATCCACTTTGCAATAAGAAGGAGAGAGTATTTGGGATAAGTTGCTCCCAACACCCCCTATCCAATAAATATTCTGGAACAGACAAAGCTGATTTTGTGAGTCTCATACTGTCGATAACAGCTTATTGCTTCCAATGCAGGATCACAGTTTGGATGTTGAAGAATCCGTTGCAGACTATCCATACCTAGCAGCGCCTGCAACACACACACCGCCTTTGGCATCTACTGTTGGTGGAATTATCGGGGAGGTTGGTACAGATTCTCAGCTTAGACGATGTGGGTCGTCTGTGATCAGAAAATCATACACTAGCGACGATGAACTCGATGAACGGAATTCGCCCTTAGCTTCAATCTTCACAGATGGTCCTCGGTCTTCTCCTGTTTCAACCAAGCCTAGTTGGACATCGAAGCAAAATGCTAATCAAAATACCATCCGATACGATCTCCTTCGAGAGGTGTGGACGAACTGTGAATAAGTGTGGCATCAGCAGCTTTCTACACGGGTGATTGACCCCTGAGCAAACCTACTCCGGTCTCTGATTTTGTTCATGCTGTATATATCTTTTCGTAATTTCGGTCACACGTTGTGAAACACGCGAGAAACGACCAGGTGGTTCCTGGATCATCTGGAGAACTCGCAGAAAGGTCAATAATGGGTGCATGGAACTACTTAAAGAATAATCTGCTTGTGTTCAATAAAGTGGAAGTCATCATTCTTATTAATCTCTTTACCCAGGAATCTGTTCCGCAGAATCCACGCCTTTCACATCACGAAGTACAACTAATCTTGCCCGTACGTTCGCCCGGATATTCGGGAACTCCGAAATCTTCCGCCCTGCTAGTATCGGAACAAGCCACACCGTTCCCAAAACCTACATGTCCGTTTGTGCCGCTGCAAATTAACGTAACCGGCAACAGAAAAAAATGCAGTCCCTCAAAGCCAGTTCCGACTTAAAAGACAGTTTTATTGATGCGGGAAAAAGGAGGAATACAGAGTCTGAACATGCTTCTAATATGGATTCCGGTTGGACGGCGAATGTACATGACGAGATGGTTGTAAATCGAAAACTAGGACATTGGCCTAAAAAGAAATTTGCAATGACTTGATCATAACTCAGAACTGAAATTTTTTCAATCTCCAAGCAGTTATTTACGGCGGGTTGGTCGCAGCAGCCTTTACCAGAGGCTTACAGGAGCTCTCACTCGCCATACTGTGCTGTCCGGCAGTTCTCCACCAACCTCAGCAACCTCTCAACAATTTCTCCTGCACTCGGCCGCGTAGATGGATCTTCCTCCGTGCAAGCTCTCGCTAGATTGGCCAACGTGACTGCTCCGTCGAATGAGTAATCTTCACCCAAGGCGTCGTCCATCCATCCCCTGAGCTCATCCGCGTTGTCTGATCGGAGGATCAACCGGATCTGGTCCGACAGCCGAACTGTTTCCTCTCCCTTCTTCTCCGACCAGATCATTGGCATTTTACCGCATAACACCTCCAGCACAACAACCCCGTATGAAAAGATGTCGAGGCCGGGTGATACGGTGCCTTCACTAATGCATTCAGGTGGTAAATACGCCTCGCTCCAAGAGTCCGGCTCGTCCGCGGCGAATTCCCACTTCCGTCCTGGGTACAGCAAGCCATGCCGAAATTCCGATCTTCGCAGTGAATTCTCGTCCCAAAAGATGTTCCGGCTCTTCACGTTCCTATGTACATAACTCGGGTTCATTATGTGGTGCATGTACTGCAAGGCCATCGCCACATCAAGGCAAATCCTGAGCCTCTGGCTCCACGTCAAGAAGCAATAGCACGAAGCTATGAATTGGCTCTTGATCGCCAAGCCTCCATGAAGCCAATCTTTCAGCGATCCGTTCTTCGCGTACTCGGAGATAAGATAAGAATCCGGCCCTTCTGTCGGACACGTCCCCAGAAGTCTAATTATGTTGGGGTGCTTGTGGGTGGCATCATGGAATAACCCGAACTCGATCTTTGCGAAAGCTGCCGTCTTCACCATCTTTATTGCCAAGTTCTTTCCACCAAAGCCGGCCATGGTAGACGGACCCCTCGATGTGGTTACTTACATTGAAGTCTCGGGGCCCTTTTGAGTTCTTCGACGGTGTACATCTCAACCTGCATCTTACGCGGCGTGGGGTCGACAATCTGACCGTCCAGAGGACATTGGCGAACCTTCGAAGGAAACCTTCTTGTCACTCGTGGTTCGCACGCTCAAACTGAGTTGCTGCAGCTCCACATCATCCGCTAGACTCCCTGGCTTGCATAAATTCCGGTTCCTCCTCTTGTAATGGATTACATAATGACCGCCGCAATCACAAGGCTGATCCCAACCGTCACACTACTTGCAGCAACGTAAATCAAGTCTCCCACATTCTGATCTCTTCTTGTGTTGCTCGACTAATGGATCACTAGTGTCCACAAAATCCAAGATCGGCTCACAGGGTTTAGCGGGAGAACCAAGCATAGGCGACCATCAAAGTGGAATCAAAATGGACGTCAGCGGAATCAGCCTATCGGGATCGAACGTTCCTAGTGATCCATCATTGACAGATATGGATATGTAGCTTGGGGAGTGGTATTGAACCTTGAGGCCAAACGTGATACAGTGTCTCCTATGCTTTACAGGATAAGTGAGCAAGAGACTAGGACTAGTTCAGAAGAAAGGCAGGCACGAATTTAGCGGCAATGCAACTGAACGTTGTCTTTAAGGTCAAATTCAGGAATACCCGGGTTTGCCTCTCCGATGGCTTGGCAGGGTGTCAAGCCTTCAAGCGATTCAGCAATGCCACGAAAGGTCTCTCCGTCGATGGTCGTCTTTATCAACTCGGCCCAGAACGATCCGCCAATGCATTCGCAGGTACTGGGATAGCTAAGGGCTGAGCCAGGGGAGGAAACTGTGCGTCTGCAGAAAAAACCATTAGCCTCTGCAGCTACACATTCGCCGATTCCCAAGTAGAAGCTCAGATTGAAGAGGGAGGAGTAGCACCGCTGTTCAGTGATCAGGGCTTCCATGTCCATGACCAAGTACTTATAATAGGAAACGAAAGCCATTGAATTAAATAAGAGCTTTCTCAGTTTCAGAGGTTGAATATTTTTGGATCTCTACACAAAGTGGTGTTGAAAGAAAGTTTTTTTTTTTTTTCTAAGGTGCTGACAAGATTCTTGGGGAAGATAAAAGCAATCGAAATCCACATACTTGCTCTGGCTCAGGTGACTAGTTAAGTTAATCCCTTACATACCTAGGGCATAATTCCAATGGCCGAGGCAAGATCATCTATCCCAAGGTTCAAGTGTGTGTAGAACTATGCCCTTGTCTCTTTTACTTCTTACCCAGACACTGGTATAGGGTTTTGGACCGTGGACGTCCCAATTTTTAAGCACCAGTTCACACACTAGACGGATTTCGTTAGCGCCTAATGTACCGCAATCGAGAGTTCTAACCCGTGGATTGCATAAGTCCCATCACGGGTCTCATGCCCCGATTTTGGTTCCGTAGCATTTCATATTGTAGGTCATGGAACCAAACAATTTACACGAGAGAGGGACGTAGTCAATAGTCATCCTCTCTGATTATTGCGAATTCCGCGGGCTAGAACCATTTCACGAAGCCATGCACGCAAGGATTAGCGAGACGGCAAGGACAAAACTTCGAAGGGGAATCTTTCGAGCACGAGCAAAACAGAGCGAGACGGAAGAGACGCCATGCAGGGTAAAGCAGGAGCAAAAGACCAAAAGGGTGATCAAATTCAAGATTAGTGGGTCAAAGAGACCTTGAAAAGACATATATTCCATGTAAGGAAGCACCCATCAGCCACATTCTTGATGGCGGACGTGCGCCACGTGTCGCCATCACTGAGCTGGAGGCGGTGGCCATGTGTTTCCTAATCTTCAGAGCAACTTGAAGAGCGGAGTCCACTGAGAAAGCGAAATGGTAAAATCGATACCAAAGTTCAAAGAATGAAGATGTCGAGTCCTAGATTCGATGAAAAATAATTCTGCTGTTCCGCTGTGCATGGACAATGCCCATGGACGGTGGATTTTATAATTACTTATTATCTTGAGAATCGCTATGAACAGTCACACAGAATACAGCGACGAGGCGCCGGCATTTCCGGAAGCATCGGCTTATTCGTACCCTAACGCAGCGTCCAAATCACATCCTTTTCACTAGCAAAGTGCACAGGAATTCAAATGTTTCCCAGCTGTGAGATTCATGCTCTCTTGCTCATGAAGCATCCTCCTAGGAACTATGGAATGTGTGGGATATCTTTGCCTTCTTATACTATGGGTGAAATACAGAGGACAAAGAAGATCCCGACAATCCAGCTCCATAAGATTCTTGAACTACTGTAAATCTTCCCTCCCTCAATAGTTCAGTCCAACGTGTAGCCAAGGTGAGAGCTGGGTTCGATATTCGACAAGTCTGACTCGCGTTCAATATAAGATGTTAACGAAGCGGAGTATGAGCAAGAGGAATGGAGCTGGATTGAGCTCAAATAGAAAGTATAGGACAATCGAAATTTGACTCAACGATCAACTTTCGCCTCGACTCGGCTCAACTCGAACTCTTGAACACTGGAACGATGCAGGAGGACTGCCAAGTGCTCTCTCCACATTTTCCAAAAAATACAGGAGTACAAAATGGAAAATTGCGAGCCCCAAGGGAAAAATAAAGGAGGGGTCACGTGCACGTGACAACACATGCTGGGCACTCATGCATCCTTGCCCCAAAAGGAGCGAAGTACAGAATGCAAACACTAAAAAATACTTCGAAAGTTCGGATCAAAAGCCATCAGCAAAGCCCGACTGACCTTTAGGTGGTCAAAGCAGAGGGCTGATCTCCTATATCATTTTCGACCCAAGCGTAGGACCATCATAAAATGCTAAAAACCCGTTCTCATGAAAATTGGCTAGTCTTATGAAGTTGGCGTGTTTATAAAATGTTTATATTTCTTCGACTCCAATTATGGCAAAAATATCGGGCTCATGGGGTACGGGATGGCCGCACCTACAAGCCCGAGCTCTCTGAAGCATTCAATGCTGAATTTTACTCGAAGCGTCTGAACTGCATCATTGACAGAATCTTATGAGAGAAATGTGCATACCTGCAACTAAGATTGAAGCAAAATCCCCGCACAACTGTCGTCACCATATAAAAAGATTCAACTAAGCTCTTTGTGTAACGCTAACAGATACTCCGGCTAGACGTTCATTGCTCATGTACGTGTGCATATAGTACCCACCTTAAAAACATTCAAGCTGACAGGAAACAAAGTGCGATAAAAACATCCAACCAAATGATGAATCTGGATTACCATCCAGGATGTCTCTGCATAATTCATCTCGGAAACCTCTCAATCTTTAGATGCCCCAGAAACATCATCTTTGGGCTTTATCGATCACGCCATTACAGGGAGAGCAAGTGCACATATCTTACATAAAAATTGAGCCATAAAATTAAAGCAGCATGTTACATATATAAATCGAGAAGAATTAATTGAAGCATCTTGCCTTCAACGGTATCAACTACTGCTCTGCACTTCCTCAACACTTTTCCTCATATGAAGTATAACCTGTGCTGGCTCTGGTGATCCAAACACTGAACTTCCAGCAACGATGCAATTTGCCCCCGCAGAAGCTGCCATATCAATGGTAGAAGGTCCTAAACCGCCATCAACCTGGCAGATCAGGAAAGTCAGGTGTTATGAACAAGTACTGTCAGAAGCCCATTAAGATGCATTGATGAAGTTCCCTATCCAGCTCTTCACCAACATTCCCCAACAAGGGCAGGATTTCGATGTCTTTAAAATCCAAGTAACAGATGAAAGTATGAAATGACTGATAAATGGAGTCATTTTCTTAGAGAGGCATGCATACTGTCAAAAAAAACGTCACCTGAACAAATTATTTTCAACATAACTGACTAATTCATCAGTAATTGGCAGAGGGATTGGTCAAACTACCAGGATGAACACATACCTCTATGTCAAGTGATGGGTATTTAGTTCTCAGCACGCGGACCTGAAAATAAAACAATGGGTGCGAGGCCACTTAGACAGGTTCAAGTTTGAAAGGATTTCACTGACCAGAAAATTGAACAGATAATATGCCCACATATGTGAGTTTAGAACAATTACTCAAAAACAGTTTAAAGATGCAAAGGACTGGGTCACTGGGTACCTTTTCCATCATTTCTGGCATAAACTTTTGCCCACCAAACCCAGGTTCTACAGTCATCACAAGGACCATCTCCACAGGATTTTCACCTTCGACCTATGAAAATATAAAAAGACGGTAACAGATGCTGTTGTTACTCCTTCAGAACATGTCACAACATGAAAAAACGATTTTAAAGGGCTCTCATCAAAGTCCACTTATTAATCAAAATCCTTACAAAGAATGATAGTTCACAAATGAAGTAGGGATGAGGCGAAATACACACCAGAGGGTAAACCTCTTCGATGGGTGTTCCAGGTCTTAAAGCCACACCAGGCCTCATGCCTTTTGACTTGATTTTCTTCACAAGTTCTTGCCAGTTTTCTACGACCAGCAGATATTATCAAACAAATAAGGGGACTTTTGAAAGAAAAGTCCAGGTAGTCAGCACAAAAAAAAAAGAAAAAGTGTGAGGGCACTACCTCTTGACACCTCCACGTGAAATGTGAAACCTGAAGCACCGGCGTCCCCCAAAGGTTCAATGTAATCAAGAGGATTCGTGACCATAAGATGGCAATCCAAATAAGCCCTATATAACCCAAAATACATGACCTTTACTTTTGCAAATTGCTAATAGCAAAAGAACAAACTTAATGGAGGAAAGAAATTGTGATAGAACATTACTTGGTATGCTTTCTCAAACTCTTGATGACTGGAGCACCTAGAGTTAGATTAGGGACAAAATGCCTGGAACCAAAAGTATGTGACTGAGATGTCATTCGAACATATTTTTGCTGAGAAGTAGAATGACTGCATGTAGCACACCAGTGCACACAAGGAGAGCTTGTTTGTGAGGCCTATCCAAATACGACCAGTCAACAAGCTCTCAGAGGGTAATTCACTACTCAGCAACACACAGTGAAGATTTTTCCAAACTCTCATGTTCAGGGCACGAACCTCTTAAGTGCATGCTGTCGTATTGTAAACATCACGCAGCACTTCACTCATTAAAAAACAGGTCTAATCTTTTCAGCCTCAAGTCTTCATATTTGCAAGAGAAGAAGCTAATTTGTTGCTCATGCCAACTACTCAAATGAGGTTTAATCTAAAACCAGTGGAGCATAGCCACGCTAAATCTTTCTTCTCCAATCATTTCTATAAATGATGTTTAGTGAATGCTACCAGTTATTCCGAATTTTATCCACTTGAGATTTGTAAAACTTTCCTTTATCTTTATTTTCTTTGTTTGGAGATTAGGGAGAGGGATTGGGGTTTCATGGTTACTCCAATTAGATACCATATTTACTCCACAGACACAAGGGAAGGGGGAGGGGTTGGAGTTTCATGCCTTTATACAGGTCACCATTTCATCCACTTCGGATTTGTACAAATTTCATGGTTTGAGAGCGTTAAGACATATAGAAGTTCAAATGACCTGGTCGATCCTGCAATCAGCAAACTTGGGCAAAATGAAGCTAGTTCACACGAGAATATTTGCGTATCCAAGCATAAGTTCCACAGTAAGTAAAACTGTTCGCTGAAATTTACAATGCGCAAATATTCACCTAAAATTACTTTTAAGTGAAAATTGAAAAGAAAAAGAAAAATAAGACAAGATGGAAGTGTATCGCCAGACATGAAATCTCTTCATAAGGCCATTTAACAGCAACGGGATTGAACTGAACGTGGAAACCTACCCATCCTGCAGATAATTAGGACAACTATGTCACTTAGTTACAAACAGAGTACAAACTTCTAGATGAGCATACCCTATTATGAGTAACAGGTATGAAGCATAGCATATATTGCTAATGTACCCATATACCAAAATAATGATGGCCAAAAGTAGTCCTTGGTTAGTGACCAGAAGAGGCAGTTAACACCAACCTAAGTCATACAATATAAAAATGCATAAAAAAAAATTAGGGATATTCCAAATTTGCGGCTTGCATCCAAAACAAAGGAGGGCCGCAATCATCTCATCCATCAGCTCATGCTTTTAGGTTGATGTTTGACAGCAACAGAGAGAACATTCACATGAAAATAAAACTGATGTAGGGAGAACCCTAACAAGGGCTCTAATATCAACTTGACGTAGTCAGAAAAATCAATGATAGCAAAAAGAACAAAAACAGGGCTGGAACGAGTTTAATTGAAGCTGGATCAGAGAAAAGCTATTCCAGGCTTTATAGAAACCAATGATTTTTTTGAATGAGTAAAGGTAATGACAAAGGGACTTAAAAGACCTATTTACACTAGAGTTACAGATGAAAGACGATCTAAACCCTTGATCTGAAATAACAATCTGATCTCAACCGCCAGAACTCATTAAAAATCACATGACTAGCATATGACTGATTATTACCTAATAACATAATAAAAGACATAATTAAAGATTACCAAAAAAAAAGACATAATTAAAAGAAAAGACTTAAAAATTGAATTGTGCTCCTGCATCAAAAACAACAATGTAACAGAGCACTTAAATGAAGAAGAGTTGGAGACGCACAAGTCAGCATTCAAGAATAAGAGTTCGTTGCGGAACTTACGGCTAGGGGTCTAGGACACACTGTTGATAGGTTTCTCTTTAGATTGCGATTTACTTTGTTAATTTTTCTCTCTCCCACTTGTGTTCCATTTTTCTCTACGTTCTAATTGTGGTGTTTCCTAATATATACTCTCATGTACTCAGTGGGCTTCAACTCTGTCCCATTCCAATGAAGTGCTTATTCATCAAAAGAAACAACCTAATAACACTAGCAGATACTCTCTTTTCACTACATAGAACTTGGGAATTGGATTTGGATTTGGATCCTCGAGATAATACGGCAATATCGAGAGTGGATATGCCCTTGCGTCACACGTCCTGCCAAAAAGCTAATCAAACGACCTAAGTTGCTTACATCTCCTCCATTCAGTTGCATCATTTTTTGCTCACTCGTTGGTGATAATCACAGAGTGATAAATTGATCCCGCCTCAACTCACCATCACTATAACAGCAAAGCAGCTAAGATGTAAATCTGAAACCTAAATTTCCTTTAGGTAGCCATCAGCACTGGGCACAAGCTCAAGCCCAGATCAGATCATACAGAGATCGACTGAAAACGAGCAGCACACAGAATCCAACACAATCTCCGTAGAACGAAACCGAAGAACTAGAATTGCGGACTATGTTCGAACGTACCATGATGTCCATGTGGAGCCAATCGGCGCCACAATCGAGCATGCGCTGGGCTTCCGAAGCCAGATTGGCGAAGTCCGAAGACAGCATCGACGGCGCTATTTTCGCAGTCACTCCCATCCCCTCTCTCTCTCTCTCTCTCTCTCTAGTTTAGAGGAAGGTAGCTGAAAAGCTTGACGTAAACAAAGCAGATACCTCGCGAGGGAAAGAAACAGGCAGGCGTTGAAAAGGAGACGCAGACTATGGTGGAGAAGACCCGAGTTGGTGAACGACGACGATGCGGAAAGAACTCGACACAATGGGCTGGGCCGTACTGTGCCTGGCGGTACTGGGCCTGGACCAAAACGAGGCCCGTTCAACTACATGGGCCTGTGTCATTTTTTTGCGAGATTGCAACGTAATCAAGATTGCTCGACCAGAAAAGCACAAAATTAATCATAGTCATTATAGGGCCAAATCCCAGAAAAACACGTGAACTCTTGTCTTCAGGACAAAAGTGCACCGAACTTTCCAAATGACCAAAAAAACCCCATGAGCTTTGTCGGATGGACAAAACCGCGCTGATGATTAAATTTTTAATTTGAACAATTTGATGCGGCATGATTAATGTGATCTCTCTAAAGCACGTAAAGCAGAAACAATGACCTTTTATAGAAATGGTGTCACGTGACTTTTGCCAATATGTCTGTAGCATCTTTTTCTGGCTGTGTACAAGTTCACGCCGTTAGTCACGCCATTTGTCCCATCAATTTGGATGAACGAATATAGGTTGCACTCCGATAAAAAGTCGAAATGGACACGCAATTCTTGTTTCAAGTCAACTCAATAGTCCGATGGCTTCCACGAATCACACATCATCGGTGGATACTATACCTAACTCAAAAGAATAGATTTTCCGTCTTTGCTGAGAACTTTCGGAAGAACATGTGTTCAACGAAATATTTTGATACTCCATGATCTTGGTACTTATTAATTTGCTAGGGCGCTCTCTCTCTCTCGTCTCTCTCCAATTTATATAAGTTTGGATATGTACATGTCGGTATAAGGCTAAATTCAAAAGTCACAAATCTTTTACGTTACAAATAATGGTATATTGGGGCTACCACTCTTGGGAAGATGCTAATGCTAGCATGGAGGAAAAGAGACCACGTGGTCGGCGGGCCTGATCAAAACGTGGTCGGCGGGCCTCATCGAACGTGATTTATTTTCCAAGAATTTCACAAGATGTGAAACAAATGATAGTCGCGATGATGGCTCGACCGATGGAGACAAAGTCGTGTTTTCGGTCGTCACGTGACGTGGCCAACCCACTCGACTCGATCAATAATTCCCAAAAGAAAGCGACCCGTCCTCAACAATTATGACGTCATCGCATCGCCATTTCCACGTCCTTCCCCCCTCCAATTCCTCGAGAATTTTCGTCGACATTGCAAACCCGCTCCCCCACCCCACCGGGGGTACACACGACTTTTTCAATAGGGCCCCCCCAACCGCTTGGATTGCCCCGGTTCGTGCCCGAGATTTGACAGAACATAAAAGGTCGCGTAGTTTCTGGACCAAAGTATTCTCACATTCTTGCAACAAGCCATAGTTTCAACTTTCTTTCTCACTTGTTAAGTATTCCAAATTTGTATGTCGAGACCTTTTCTTGTCTAGCGCCGAATGATGATGGGGGCATAAACTATCTTTTCGTTGGTTCCAAACAACTCGAATCTTATTATAGATATAAAGTTCGCTAATCATAATCGGCGCACATAACGTGTAGGTTGAGTAGTTCCAAACTACGAATCGCCTCAAATTTTTTCATTCAACATTTGTTTCGTTTTCTCGTGTTTTATGCATGCAATCCGCATCTAAGTCAATGATTTACGTGTCTCGAGATGATTATACGTGATCAATTCTGAGGCGAAACAATTCTCACTCGATACTCGAAAACCAGCCTTGTCCACTCGAAAACCCAGCCTGAACCGGTTGTATTTTTATTTTTGGGTTATTTCGATACGCCCGCAAATTTTTGCTTCTTCATGAGCAAAAAAAAAATTTTTTTTTTTTTGGGTTTCTTCCAAGAGAAGAGAGCCGAGTGACTAAGGTTTCTTTTGCCTCTACCAACTTAGCCTTGCTGTTTGTTTGGAAGAACAAAAATTACCAGTATATATATAGATACCGGTTATTCTTGATTGCGAAAATTTGGGACTAGGAACTCAAAGATACAGTCAACCTTGTAAATCAATTCGGATCGATCGCCCAGAAAACTGGATCCCAATGGTGTTACCGTACTTCACGTACACAGTATGGCCTTGCCATGGTACCATTATGATTCTTTGATTCGTTCCCTGTGGAATAGTAAAGAATGAGAATCATGTTTGGTTAAAGAAATAATGCTGATTTGATTCTGTTCCAAGAATCAGTTTTGGAGAATCAGACATCACTTTAGAGCAAATCCAGAAACAAAAAAAAGTTGTTCTGACATTATAATCACTTTGAGAATCACAAACAGAATAAAATCTCACCTCTCTCCTTTTCCTTTCAGTTTCTCTTAGCTCACTTGTCTATCAAACCTAATAAAATAAAAATAAAAATTTTTGAAAAAAAATTGAAATTTTTTTAAAAAACACACGAAAATTTAGGAAATTCCTAAAAATAGAAGAAGCTAGCTAGACTAGTTTGACCTCATTTCATAATTTGACCTAAATTTCCTAGTTCAATGAGATTCACTCTTCTAACAAACAATATCGCAGACAGAAGATGAGGGCATCCAATGTGTGGATGGTAAGATATATACTCGTAGTCGTGGTCACAAAATGTGACCATGCTGACGTGGAATGGTAGCCAAACACCACCTTGGATTCAGAATAGAAGTTGTCCCAAAATGTATAGTGAAGGACTTGTATTTCGTTCAAGGATATAATTTGGTTTTTTTCAATGATAATTTGATATGTTTGACTTCTAATTTGTATGTTATTGGACAAACGCAACATTTAAAGAAAAAAAATGGGTCCTTAATATGGGAACGTGTCCATACTTTATCGAAACTTCAAATGTCATGTATTAAAATTTGCTGTGTGCAGTTATTAATGACCCGCTAAAAAAATAAATATATTGAAATTTTTTTAGTGTGCATTGGAAATAGTCTTCAATTTAGCATTAAAATTACAACGTTAATTACATAATATTT
>JAGVVM010004659.1:0-26298 GCA_019149425.1 Psidium friedrichsthalianum | reverse complement strand
GGAGAATCACAGGAATTAGTTCCTGAAATTTATATGTGGTTGAAGGATGGTGTGATTTTTGCGATAAAGTATTTCGATCTCCTTAATGGTTATAATTGGTTGAAAAAAAAAGGAGGGCCAAGTGCTGAATGGTTGGCTGGTGAATCACAACCTCTGGACGACTTTGATATAGGTCGCAATGGCACTTGTGTTGCAAGAGAGCCTATCAATGGACTCGTCTAATGGAAACAATATAGTAATGAGATGATAGGCATTTGTGGACTACATAAGTTGAAGCTCATATACATATTGGAGGATAAGCTTGAAAAATAGAAGTTTAAGCTTGAATCATGAGAGCTTGATGGATAGTTGTTTGAATGCTTACAAATATGGGATTGTGGCCCTTTATAATTGTGAATCCTAAGTCTGAATTTGTGTGGCACTTTGATGGTTGTATCTGCCGAATCTCACGGGTGGCTAGAGTAAAGGTACGATCGAGATTCGCTAATAAATTGATAGGAATGAGGAAAGCTTAGGTGCAAATTTGGATTGATGGTTATACTTAAGGTTTAATGGCGTAATGTATTAATGAAGGACTAGTGGAAGTATACGATCGTGATTAAGGACTATCGATACCCAAACTTAAAGATGTAGCGTAGCGATTGACAGGTTGGTTAGACAATAAGTTTGGGAGATAAGTGTTTGGATTTGAATCATGAGAGTTTAAGGGATGACCCGTTAAGGGCGTGATGATTGTGAGACCATGACATTTGATGGTTATAGATCCTAAGCCTAAAATAATAGCGCAGCACGCCCGATGGTCTAAGTTATTGGTCTTATAACAGCCTTCAGGGATACAAATAAACTCTTAGAAAGAGTGAAACGAGGATTTATGGGACGAAAAGCTGATTGGGTGCTTTGAGGATGTTCCGAGTTTATATGTTGATCAGGATGTAAAGTGTATAGATTAAGTATATGCTTGAATTGGGAGACTCTGATGGTTAGCTTTGAGAAACAGATTGGGGATATGGAATTAGGAAGGCTCGATGTTGGAAGACTATAGGCTTGAATTGTGTCAGACCTTGAGGGTTTAGATGAGAACTTTACTAAGAGTTCCAGATGATTGGATGAGACTCACAATGAGGCAAATAATAACCCTGGATTATGGGCCAATTAGATTGGATGAGTTTGGTTTGTTATGAGTGGCGATAGGAAAAGCGTTGTATTAGTTGAGGTTTAAGTAATCGATTCTAGAGATGATTTACGAGGGCCCATGAAGTACATGACTTGTGAGTAGGCAAACGATGATGGTATAATGCTAAGTGTGGATTAAACTTCGGTTTGGAGATATAGACATTAACTCTAAGTGTTGACCTCGATCGAGTGAGATAATTGAGATCTCGATGCGAATAATGACTAAAAAGAGTACTCTACATTGGTTCTAAGTAATTGATTTTTATAAACTAGTCGTTTACAGTGCTTGGATGTTAAGTGAAGACACAGACTAAGGTTTTAGAAAATAAGTGGTATAAGAGGCAAGTGGGGAAAATTAAGGATATTCATGCATTGCGACAGTCTATGGCATCGAGACGAAGGTAGGGGAAATGTGTATGCATGAGCTCGTTCTTAGTTCTAGCAGTCAGGTTGCGGTATGAGCTCGATGAGAGGTAATTTAAGGAGTGATACCAAAGACTGGGAGCCTTGATATGTAAATTTGATGTCATAAGTTGGCAAGATGAACTTGGTAAGTCCTTAGTGATAAGAGGTGGACTATCTAAGGAATGAAATGGATTTTTCGCTTCCAAGTGATGCCATATAGATTAACGATCATGGAGATTGAGTTAGGAGCCTCCCTGGTGTTGTTAAGAGGGTGTAAACTAGAGTTGTGACCAAATGAATCCACGAGCATTAGACCGTCGATGACCTGTGTTAAAAGCTACGTTTAAAGTAGATATCAAAGTAACACAGTGGAAAGTGAGAAGGGATGTGGAAGGAATCGAAGGAAGATATATGAAAGTTCGTTCAGTAAACCTTAAAGGAGGACAGGAAGAGCAGTTTCACCCAGTGGAGTACTCGTGATGGTAAGTACTAACAAAGGATCAGAATAGCGGTGATGGAGTCATTGGATGGTAGAGCGAGAAGAGAAAATTCTCTTGTACTAGGATAAGGTTGGTAAAAGAAGTATAGTGGCCCAAGGTTAGTCTAATAGTTGTTTGGTACAATCAAATGATTGGAGAAAGATTAAGGATTGTTTGAAGTCACTAAGAATGTTAGATGGATAGATGGCACAATCCCTTGGAATTTTAAATGTGAGCTTTGCGTACCCTCGATCATGAAATCGATAAGGTGGATGGTGAAAATGTATATGTAAGAGAATTGATACGCATGTAATATAGAGAGGAATAAGCCTAAAGAGTACCATGAAACGGAAATAGCCGTTTGAGAAAGGCAGAGAAAAGATAAAAGCTGCAATGTTCTTTTGAAATGTTTAGTGAGATGCCTCTAGTGAGAAATATCGAAGTGCCTTGGAAGTGTTGTGAAAGTCGAGTGATTGTGATTTGTACCTCCGTCATGATCGGGAGGACCTCTGTTGTGTGATCAGGGTAGTTTGTGATGAGACTCACACGAGCTAGTTGGCTAGCAATCTGATAGTGTCGTGCTGGGGTGTGAAACGTGCTTGAATTAAAGGACCGTAACCAACAGAATCCCAGGCGTGGCATCGTGAAAAAGGGCTGAGATGTATCACATCCTAAGATATAAGGGACGCTCTGCTAAGTGAAATGAGACAAACTCTATGGTCCTGAAGTAGGCCGTATGGATAGGCAAGAGTGAGAATGGACTGGACTTGTCCATAAGAAATTGTTAAGAAACTACAGGTTGGCATTGATAAATAGACCTGCAATTCGAGCCGATGGGAGTTCATTTGAACAATTAAGATTGCGGAATGTAGTGAGAAAGGAAGACAAGGGATCAAAGTGCCCAGTGAAAGCTTAATTAGGCCACATAGTCAAAGGAGGTAGCGAACGTGAGATGGTTACATTGATGAGAAAAGAAGTGAAAGGCAAGTTTCGCGGACGAAACTTTTTAAGGAGGAAAGAATTGTGAAATTCTGGATTTTCGACCCATATTCGGGATTTATAAATAGAATGGATATATTTCACTAATACGCTCTAGTTAAGCCTTACTCGAGCCTGATCAACTCGAGATAACTAACCGAATGGGAAAGGCTATCTAGGACCTTAAAGTACGCGGACCTGATAGGTCGATACGCGTAACTCCTATGCAACTGCCCGTTGGTCTAAGGATTCGACAGAGTCGTCATTTAAAGGATTTGGCCACGAAATGAATTCCTTGAACAATTGAATTTTTATGAATGTCACGAGGGAGAATTGGATTCAGTTGCAGTAACATTGCCAGTTAGCTAGACAACCGGAGAACGTCGCGAAGCAAGACGTAAGTTGGAATTTTACCGAATCGCCGCTGATCTGCGCAAGGTCCTTAGATTGAGAATGATTATAATTTTGGTAGAATGAGCGTGTTACTGTAGCGAGATTTTTAATCTGAGTTCGTTCGCGCTCGGGGCCCGATCAGTGCATTTGGCACGAATCACAAGAAAATATCTCGTCCAATGTCCCATCAATCAGTCATGTCTTGTAATCAAATCAAGTCAAATCATGTCATTTCAAAGTCAATCGATCAAGTCCATCAAGTCTAAATCACTCATGAAAACCCCACCACCTAACATTACCTAACCCTACTCACCCAAATTTGAATTTTTATCTTCATTTCCATTATAAACTCTCACCTCTCTCTCTCTCTCTCTCTCTCTCTCTCTCTCTCTCTCTCTCTCTCTCTCTCTTCCTCATTTCCCTCTCCAAATTTCGGCAGCCACCCTCTCCTCCTCTCCTCTCTCTCGGCCGAACTCTCCTCCTCTCTCCTTCTCTCGTTTTCGCTCGTTCCAGTGTACACCCGAACGAAAATGGCTCGTTCGAGCTTGTCTAGAGTCCAAATGACTCCCCGTTTTCTCCCACATGACCATAAGATGAGGAGCTTCGAAGATCTGAAGATTTTCCTAAGATCTGGTTCGGAACCCTCTCGAAATGAAGCAAAACGGTGACCCTGTACAGATTAGATTTCCTGCTGCCACCCAACTTCAATCGGTCGTCAACGAAAATTCAACCGTTGGATTTTTCTAATTTTTGGATATGTCGTACCCTATCCGAGGTGAGTTCACATAACTTTGTTTCACTTTGATCCGATATGATTTGAGCCTCCGTTCGAGTGTTTTCGTCACGGTCGTCGAAATTGTTTTTCATAGTCCGTTTCGTGCTTTGCATTCGGTTGACATAATCTGACCCTAGGGAGCTAGGAAACTTATATTCATATCATGTTCTTATTATATAGCTTGATTTGACATCGGTTTAGCCCTTAATCAGCCCCTTGCTACCGTGTTTCTCTCTCCCGGTCATGAGCTCTCCTTCGGCCATCGCGAGTCTTCGTCCTTGTCGACGCCGTTCAAGCCTTGTCTCGGTAAGTAAATCCACTAATCCTAGCCTAGGAATATTGTATGTGATTTGGTTTGGATGGTAGGACTTATAGCTTATGTGGAATGATTAGATAATCGTGTAAATGGTTTAGATCGGTTTAGGCCCCAATGGTTAGCGGGCTGGTTTTGTGGACTTGAGGATGTGATTTGTGACGCGAGGGCTCGAGTGTGGGCTGAGATGACGAGATTTATTAGGGGATAGGCTTGGTAGAGTTGGATAGCAAACGAAATGGAAGATTTGGGGCAGAATGGGCTAGACTAGTTCGTGGGCTTAGCGTTCGGTTTAGTGCGAAATGTGTGGATCATGAATTGTGGGCTTAAAGGCATGATTTTGGGCGTGAGATTGGTGTGAATGTGCCGTGGAAATATGATTGGATAGTGTGAGTGTGTGACAAGATTGGTTAGTGGGCTAAATAGGCAATTTGGGCTTAAATGGGCTAGTGTGATCCAATGGGCTTAAGGTGCGATTTCATGTGCAAGGGCTTGGGCTTGGTTTATTGGGCTTACTGGGCTGCCCAAGGGTTGATGTGAGTGAGATTGTGAGCCCAAAGTGGGGCCCATGGGCCGCGAGTGAAGGAATAGCAAATATGGACCGAATTGAGCAAATGGGCCCGAAGAGCTTAACAGACAAGTTTGTATGAGGCGAGCTAGTCTTGATTTAGGAGACGTAGATGGTGGCCCATGGGATGATTAAAATGAAATTTGGGAGCCTGAGTGTGGTTAGTAGGCCGTGAGTGAATGTTGGGCCTAAATTGGGTTTGAGAGGAACTTAGGCCGAGAAGGCTAGGTTGTCTACGTTCTATGCTTCGATAGTAATTAATTAAGCATATGCCTTGATAAATATGTTTTGCAATTAACTTGTGATATACCACGTTATGCACGTACATTGAATGGTTCGTTTGGAAATTGTGTTCTATGCCTGTGATGAGTTGCCCATTTGTTGTACATGAGAATATGGGGCATGTGGCATATGTGACGTGCATTGATTTGGTTGTGAGCATGGCATGAATTCACGCGCGGCGAGATAAGGGTGAGAATGGCCTTAAGGCGTGTTTACGCGGGGAAGTTGGAGAGATAAGCGTGCCGGCCTGATGTACTGGTTCGAGGCACGGTGCGCCCGGACGTGCGCTGTACGGGGTAGCTGGAGTGATAAGCGTGCCAACCTGAGGCGTTCCACACGCGGGTTGGGGCACAGGCCTAAGGCGTACGATACGCTGGCTGGACCTAAGGCGTGTTTACGTGGGTCGAGTGGTATTCTGATACCAGGCATTGAGCATTGTGCATTGAGCATTGGGCATTGTGCATTGAGCATCATGCATTGAGCACTGAGTCTGGAAACATAGTATGTTTCGTTAGTAGATTTTGGCATGTGGATTTATTCTCTGGCTATGCATGATTGCTAAGTTGATTAGACTACGTATATTGTACCTTATTCATGTCACTGTCGAGAGAGCCGATTTAGAGAGTGTCGACCCACCTAGAGTTACAGGTTAGGGCTGAACCGATGAGTATACCTTATCCTACGTTAGGATTAGTCGCGAGCTTGTGAGTCTTTGACTCGCTGGTGTTGGTTGCTAATCTTTTCAGACCCCAACTGTAGCTATGAGCATCCCACCGATACTTTTTGGACTCTCCGTGAAGGTGGAGATTGACGTGAGATATTTTACCGAGATCGATGGCACCATATGGGCTAGGCACCTTACCACTGTATGGGTAGACTCTAGAGGTCCGCTTTTGGCACTACATAGATACGAGGCGTGGATGGTTATGAGAGACCAGGAGTTCAGGGGACCTGTGCAAGCATTTGACATCTCGATTGAGGAGATGGGAGATCCCTTCCTCTTGCGTCCTATTACGTTTAGTGAGAGATCGTTGACCCTGACCTGAACGAGCAGCCGCCACCAGCAGGTCGAGTGGAGATTGATGGCCACGACGAGGGCGATCCCGTGGACACAAGCCTTCCTCTCCTGAGTACGAGGAGGACGTCGAGAAGCTGCCTTGGTAGTTGGATTGGAGCGACGCCAATCAGGAGTAGTCTTTAGGTGAGGTGTCGAGCAGAGCGTGGGATTTTGGATCGAGAGTTGTATTTTCTTTGATGGTCTCGTACCCTAATGCTTGATGATGATATATATGTGTTAGCTGTTTTTATTGACTGTGTATCTCTCTTTTCTACCGCATTATCGTGTGTGCATGTCTGGGTTGGTATTTCGCTTCCGCAGGTTCGTTTTGTTTCGAGCGTTGTCTGGCTGCGACGAATTCCTAGGTCGTCGTAGATCGTGGGCCAAGTGGACGTAGACCAATGGGATGTCGCGGGCCCGTAGAGTTCGGGGCGTGACATCCCGATTGAGTGGTATCAGAGCAAAGTCAGCTCGATAAGAGACTATTCGAGGTTTGGAGTGATAAGGCTGATGATTGTGGGGTAACTAGTTAGACAGACCCTAGGCTTAGGATTAGGAAAGGTACGATCGCACGAATTGGTTGGCGAATGTGACTGCTGAGTTGTGTTATTTGTCTAGGGTTGTTTAGACTATATTGGCTGTTGGCTAAGCTGCAGGTGCGTCTGGACTTGAGGTAAGGTTCTTGAGCCTAGCTCTGTTAGAGATGTCCTTCTAATTGCTGATTGCTGATTGCTGAATGCTGATTGATGGTTGCTGATTGTGATTGTGCGCTTCGTCTGCTGTCGTGTGCTGCTCGACCATCATGCATTGCACGAATTATTGCATTAAAAATAAAAAATTGAGAAAGTGCATGCATGAACATGTCATGTTTTATTGGACTGGGTAATCGCCAACCTGGTATGGGATGGGCTTGGCGGGATGCCTACAAATCGTAATGAAGCATGGTATGGAATGTGTAGAATGGGCTCTCTTTGGAGATGTATAGCTTGGAACAACTGTCCGATCCGAGACTGAGGAGGGCGGGGAGTGGTCGCCGGGGCAAAGATCTGATCAAGGAGCGGCTCTTGGCAGGCTTTTGGGAGAGTGAGGCGGACAGAGTGGCCCAAGTATACATTGAAGGGGTTGAGTCTAGGTGTCGCGTCGAGTCCAATTGCATTAAAAGGCTGCAGTGTCTTATTTTACATGCATATTCATGTCGGTAGACGCAATGGTAGGCGAAAACTTGGGTAGATTGATTAGATTTTTAGTTCCTTGATGTAACTACATAGCTTTAAGTGAATATGATTTGGAAGTATGAGCAACTGGGGCGGAAGGACTGAAAGTAAGTTCCTGCAGTTGAAGGCCTAAGAATAGACGAGGTCTTGAAAATGTTAAAGGAAATGGGGAATCGATGGGCAGGCAGATTGAAGAAAGAGCTGCTATTGTTGCTCAAGCTGCCGAAACTGCAGTGGCCGCCATGAACGGGGCCAATGAGAATAATGGAATCAATGAAAATGCGAAATAGAGTTCGTTAAATGCATTAGTGAGTGGAACAATTTTTGAAGATGAAGTTATCTGAGTTCGATGGAAGTAGTTACCCTTTGGATAGAAAAGCGAGAAAAAGGCACTTGCTTTGCTAAGATGCTAAGATGAAAAGGGGGCTCGAGTGGAAAAAGACGGAAAAATTTCTTGAAGTTTCATCAAGACAAACGTTTGAGGACAAGTATGAAAGTGAAATGTGAGGATTTTCAGAGGGTGTGTCAAGGATAATAGAGAGACCCTTATATGAATGGGACGAGAACATGCTTAAGTATGGCCAGTAAGGCTCTCAAGATGTAAGGTTGTTCGCAGAGATGGATAACGAGACAGACACTGCCGTAACAAGGAGGAGAATCACAGGAATTAGTTCTTGAATTTATATGTGGTTGAAGGATGGTGTGATTTTTGCGATAAAGTATTTCGATCTCCTTAATGGTTATAATCGGTTGAAAAAAAAAGGAGGGCCAAGTGCTGAATGGTTGGCTGGTGAATCACAACCTCTGGACGACTTTGATGTAGGCCGCAATGGCACTTGTGTTGTAAGAGAGCCTATCAATGGACTCGTCTAATGGAAACGATATAGTAATGAGATGATAGGCATTTGTGGACTACATAAGTTGAAGCTCATAGACATATTGGAGGATAAGCTTGAAAAATAGAGGTTTAGGCTTGAATCATGAGAGCTTGATGGATAGTTGTTTGGAATGCTTACAAATATGGGATTGTGGCCCTTTACAATTGTGAATCCTAAGTTTGAATTTGTGTGGCACTTTGATGGTTTTATCTGCTGAATCTCACGGGTGGCCAGAGTGAAGGTACGATCGAGATTCGCTAATAAATTGATGGAATGAGGAAAGCTTAGGTGCAAATTTGGATTGATGGTTATACTTAAGGTTTAATGGCGTAATGTATTAATGAAGGACTAGTGGAAGTATACGATCATGATTAAGGACTATCGATACCAAACTAAGGATGTAGGGTAGCGATTGACAGGTTGGTTGGACAATAAGTTTGGGAGATAAGTGTTTGGATTTGAATCATGAGAGTTTAAGGGATGACCCGTTAAGGGCGTGATGATTGTGAGACAATGACATTTGATGGTTATAGATCCTAAGCCTAAAATAATAGTGCAGCACGCCGATGGTCTAAGTTATTGGTCTTATAACAGCATTTAGGGATACAAAAAAACTCTTAGAAAGAATGAAACGAGGATTTATGGACGAAAAGCGATTGGGTGCTTTGAGGATGTTCCGAGTTTATATGTTGATCAAGATGTAAAGTGTATAGATTAAGTATAGGCTTGAATTGGGAGACTCTGATGGTTAGCTTTGAGAAACAGATTGGGGATATGGAATTGGGAAGGCTCGATGTCGGAAGACTATAGGCTCGAATTGTGTCAGACCTTGAGGGTTTAGATGAGAACTTTACTAAGAGTTCCAGATGATTGGATGAGACTCACAATGAGGCAAATAATAACCTTGGATTATAGGCCAATTAGATTGGATGAGTTTGGTTTGTTATGAGTGGCGACAGGAAAAGCATTGTATTAGTTGAGGTTTAAGTAATCGATTCTAGAGATGATTTACGAGGGCCCATGAAGTACATGACTTGTGAGTAGGCAAACGATGATGGTATAATGCTAAGTATGATTAAACTTCGGTTTGGAGATATAGACACTAGCTCTAAGTGTTGACCTCGATCGAGTGAGATAATTGAGATCTCGATGCGAATAATGACTAAAAAGAGTACTCTACATTGGTTCTAAGTAATTGATTTTTATAAACTAGTCGTTTACAGTGCTTGGATGTTTAAGTGAAGACACAGACTAAGGTTTTAGAAAATAAGTGGTATAAGAGGCAAGTGGGGAAAATTAAGGATATTCATGCATTGCGACAGTCTATGGCATCGAGACGAAGGTAGGGGAAATGTGTATGCATGAGCTCGTTCTTAGTTCTAGCAGTCAGGTTGCGGTATGAGCTCGATGAGAGGTAATTTAAGGAGTGATACCAAAGACTGGGAGCCTTGATATGTAAATTTGATGTCATAAGTTGGCAAGATGAACTTGGTAAGTCCTTAGTGATAAGAGGTGGACTATCTAAGGAATGAAATGGATTTTTCGCTTCCAAGTGATGCCATATAGATTAACGATCATGGAGATTGAGTTAGGAGCCTCCCTGGTGTTGTTAAGAGGGTGTAAACTAGAGTTGTGACCAATGAATCCACGAGCATTAGACCGTCGATGACCTGTGTTAAAAGCTACGTTTAAAGTAGATATCAAAGTAACACAGTGGAAAGTGAGAAGGGATGTGGAAGGAATCGAAGGAAGATATATGAAAGTTCGTTCAGTAACCTTAAAGGAGGACAGGAAGAGCAGTTTCACCCAGGTAGAGTACACGTGATGGTAAGTAACAGAAAAGGAATCAGGATGTCAGTGATGGAATCACTGGATGGTAATGCGAGGAGAGAAAATTCTCTTGTGCTAGGATGAGGTTGATAAAGAAGTATAGTGGACTCAAGGTTAGTTTAACAGTTACTTGGTACAATCAAGTGATTGGAGAAAAATTAAGGACTGTTTGAAGTCGTCAAGAATGTTATATGGATAGGTGGCACAATCCCTTGGAATATTAAATGGGAGCTTTGCGTACTCTCGATCATGAAATCGATAAGGTGGATGGTGAAACCGTATAAATTGATACGCATGTAATATAAAGAGGAATAAACCTGGAGAGTACCATGAAACGAAAATAGTCGTTTGGGAAAGGCAGAGAAAAGATAAAGCCCCAATGTTCATGTGAGTTGTTTAGTGAGATGCCTTTTGTGAGAAATGTCGAAGAGCCTTGGAAGTGTTGGTGAAAGTCGAGTAATTGTGATTTGTACCTCCATCATGATTGGAGAGGACCCCTGTTGTGTGATCAAGGTGATTTGTGGTGAGACCCACATGAGCTAATTGGCCAGCGATCCGATAGTATCATGTGGTAGGGTGTGAAATGTACTTAAATTGAAAGACCGTAACCAATAGAATCTCAAGCACGGCATCTAGAAATGGTATCGTGAAAAAGGGCTGAGATGAATCACATCCTAAGATATAAAGGACATTCTGCTAAGTGAAATGAGACGAACTTTACGGTCCTGAAGTAGGCCGTATGGATAGGCAAGAGTGAGAATGGACTGGACTTGTCCATAAGAAATTGTTAAGAAACTACAGGTTGGCATTGATAAATAGACCTGCAAGTATTCGAGCCGATGGGAATTCATTTAAACAGTTAAGATTGCGGAATGTAGTGAGAAAGGAAGACGAGGGATCAAAGTGTGCAGTGAAAGCTTAATTAGGCTACCTAGCCGAAGGAGGTAGCAAATGTGAGATGGTTACATTGATGGGAAAAGAAGTGAAAGGCAAGTTTTGAGAACGAAACTTTTTAAGGAGAGAAGAATTGTGACATTCTGGATTTTTGACCCATATTCAAGATTTGTAAATAGAATGGATATATTTCATTAATAAGCTCTAGTTAAGCCTCACTCGGGCCTAATCAACTCGAGATGACTAACCGAAGGGGAAAGGCTATCTAGAGCATTGCCAGTTGGCCAGACAGCCGGAGAACGTCGCGAAGCAAGTCGTAAGTTGAAATTTTACCGAATTGCCCCTGGTCTACGCAAGGTCCTTAGATTGAGAATGATTATAATTTTGGTAGAATGAGCGCATTAGTGTAGCGAGATTTTTAGTCCGAGTTCGTTCGCGTTCGGGGCCCGATCAGTGCATTTGGCACGAATCACAAGAAAATGTCTCGTCGAATATCCCATCAATCTATCATGTCTAGTCAATCAAATCAAGTTAAATCATGTCATTTCTAAGTCAATGCATCAATCCATCAAAGTACAAGTCAACTCAACAACCCCTCCAACAACTCTACCAAATCCCACTCATCCCAAATTTGAATTTTTGTCTTCACATCCATTATAAACTCTTCACTCTCTCTCTTTCCCTTATTTTCCCCTCTCATTTTCGGCAGCCACCTCTCCTCCTCTCCTCTCTCTCGGCCGACTCCTCTCCTCTATCCCTCTCTCGCATTTTCGCGTGTTCCAGCGCGCACCCGGACGGAAATAGCTCGTTCGAGCTTGCTCGGAGTTCAAATGACTCCCCGTTTTTTCTCACTTGACCGTAAGACAAAGGGCTTCAAGGATTTGGATGCTTTTTCCCATGATTTAGCTGGGAATCCCCTCGAAATAAAGCAAAACCGTGACCCTGTACAGATTAGATTTCCCTATTGCCACCCAACTTCAATCGGCCGCCAACGAAAATTCGATGGTTAGATTTTCCTAATTTTTGGATATGTCATAGCCCTATCCAAGGTGAGTTCACAGAACTTTTTTTCACTTCGATCGGAGATGATTTGAGCCTCCGTTTGAGCATTTTCGTCACGGTCGTCGAAACTATTTTTCATAGTCCGTTTTGTGCTTTGCATTCGGTTGACATAATCTAACCTTGGGGACCTAGGACACTTATATTCATGTCATGTTCTTATTTTCTAGCTTGATTTGGCCTCAGTTTAGCCCTTAATCAGCCCCTTGCCACCGTGTTCCTCTCTCCCGGCCGCGAGCTCCAACTTCAGCCGCCGTGAGCTCCACCTTCGTCGTCGCCGTTCAATCTTCGTTTTGGTAAGCAATTCTACTATTCCTACCCTAGGAATATTGTATATGATTTGGTTGGATGGTAGAGTACTTAGCTTATGGTGAATGGTTAGAAAAATGTGTAGGTAGTTTAGAACGGTTTAGACACTAAGAGCCAATGGGCTGATTTGTGGGCTTAAGGACATGAAATTGGGCGTGAGAATGATGTATGTGGGCTGTAGAAATGAGATTGGGTATTGGGCGTGAGAGGCAAGGTTGTTTAATGGGCTAAGTAGTCTATTTGGGCTTAGATGAGCTAGTTTGGTTTAACGGGCCTAGGTTGTGTTCTCATGTGTAAAGGTTTAGGCTTGGTTATTGGGCTTAGTGGGCTGTCCTAAGAATGATTTGAGTTGAAGTTTGCGAGCCCAAGTGTGGTCGTGGGCCGAGAGTCAATTTGGACTTGAGTGGGCTAGTATGATCAAATGGACCTAAGGTGCGATTTCTTCTGTGATGGATTGAGTTTGATTTAATGGACCTAGAGATTTGTCCAAAAATTGTTTGAGTGGAGTTTGTGAGTCCAAAGTAGGGCCCATGGGCCGCGAGTGAAAGAATTAGCTATTAGGGGCCGAATTGGGCAATTGGGTCCGAAGAGTTTAACACACAAGTTTGTATGTAGCGAGTTAATCTTGATTTAGAGGACATAGATGATGGCCCATGAGATGATTATAAAGAAGGAAAAATTGGGAACCCGAGTGTGGTTAATGGATCTAAGTGAAGATTGGGCTGAATCGGACTACAGAGGAAACTTGGGCCGAGAAGGCTAGATTAACTATGTTCAGCGCGTCGATGGAAATTAATTGAACATGTGCTTTGATGAATGTGTTTTGATATTAACTCGTGGCATGCCATATTCTGCACATACATTGAATGGTTCGTCTGGAAATTTGTGCTCTATGCATTTTGGCATATGTGATGTGCAATGAATTGGGTGTGAGCATAGCATGTATTCACACGCGGCAATATAAGGGAGAGGGATGGCCCAAGGCATGTTTACATGGGGAAGTTGGAGATATAAGCATGCCGGCCCGATGTGCAGGGTCGGGGCACAGAGCGCCCGGACATGTGCGGCATGGGGTAGCTGGAGCGATAAGCGTGCTGGCCCGATGTGCTGGGTTGAGGCACGGGCCTAAAGCGTACGATACGCTAGCCAGACCTGAGGTGTGCTTACGCAGGTCGTATGGCATTCGGTATTGAGCATAGTGCATTGAGTATCGAGCATTGAGCATTGAGTTTGAAATAGTGGCATGCTACGTTTGTACATTCCCGCATGTGAATTTATTTTCTGACTATAAATGATCGCTAGTTGATTGGGCACGTATGTTATACCTCATTTACGTTGCTGTCGAGAGAGCCGATTTAGGGAGTGCTGACTAACCCTAGAGTTACAGGTTAGGGCTGAACCGATGAATATACCTTATCCTACGTTAGGATTAGTGGTGAGCTTATTGAGTCTTTGGCTCACTGGCATTGGTTGCCAATATTTTCAAACCCCCGACCGTAGCGATGAGTATCCCATCGATACTTTTTGGACTCCCCGTGGAGGTAGAGACCGACGTGAGGCATTTTTCGAGACCGATGGCCACGATAAAGGTGACCCCATGGATACCAAGGCTTCCTCTCCCGAGTACGAAGAGGAGCCCGAGGAGCTACTTTGGCAGTCGGATTGGGGCGACACCGACCAGAAGTAGTCTTTAGGTTGAGGTGTCGAGCAGAGCATGGGATTTTGGACCGAGTATTGTATTTTCTTTGATGGTCTTGTACCTTAACGCTGGATATATATATTAGCTATTATTTTTGATCGAGTATCTTCTCTTTTCTATTACCGTGTGTTCATATCTGGGTTGGAGTTTCGCTTCCGCAGGTTAGTTTTAGTGCGTGCGTCGTCTGGCCGCGACGAGTTCCTGGGCCGTCGTAGATTGTGGGCCAGGCGAACGCAGATCGACGGGATGTCGCGAGCTCGTAGGATTCGGGGCATGACAACAAAGGAATTTGCGGTTCACATATGAACGACTATATACTAGCTAAGAAAAACATAAGATTATGTTATTATTGGCTCACCCTAGAAGCAGACTATATTCAGCTTGTTCGAAGTTGTCATAAGCATCAGATTCATGGTGACAAGATCAATGTTCCTGCGAACGAGCTGCATAATCTTTCAAAGCCATGATTGTTCTCTATGTGGGGTATCGATATGACCAGCCTTATTAACCGAAAGGCATCCAATGGGCAGCGTTTCATCCTGAGCACTATTGTTTATTTTTAAAAAAAATGGATTCAAGTTGCGTAGTATCTCGTAGTTACCGCACGAAATGTAGTGAAATTTATTCGCTAGGATATCATTACTTGATACAGTTTACCTGAGGCTATAATCACCGACAATGAATCAAATTTGAATAACAAGCTAATTGATGAGTTATTCAAAGAATTCAAGAACAAACATCTGAACTCTTCCCCATATTGTCCCCAAATGAATGGAGCAGTAAAAACAACTAATAAAAAAATCAAGAAAATCTTGGCTAAGATGGTCGAGAATTATTAAAATTGGCATGAGATGTTGCCTTTTGCACTCATGGCATATCGGACTTTGATCCGAACATCGACCGATACAAATCCTTACTGTCTGTTTACAGAATGGAAGTAGTATTGCCAGTTGAGGTGGAGATTTCTTCCCTACATATTCTTTCCCAGGTCAAGCTAACTGAAGTTGATTAGATCCAACAAAGGATGGATCAATTGAATTTGATTGATAAGAAGCGGTTCAAGGCTTTAGGTCATGGCTAATGCTACTAGCAAAGGGTTGCCAAGTCCTTCAACAAAAAGGTTCGACCTTGACATTTTCAAGTAGCTTACCTTATTTTGTGGAAGTTGCTGCCCATAGTTCCACTCCTAGAAGGGAAATTTGCTCCAAACTACAATGGGCCATACGTTGTGAAGAAGGTACTTCCAAGTGATATTCTAATTCTAATAGAGATGGATAGTTGAGTTTTTACCAATCCAAATAAATTCTGATATTGTAAAAAAATATTCTACTTGAATTATTTCGACAATTTGGTGGCCAAATTATAATATCCATCCTTTGATGTTTTTTCATGAATCATTGATGCGTGTTTGTTTGCTTTCTGTTTGTGTTACTAATCTTTATTATGAGATAGTTTCAATCAGGGAATCTCCCCAGTCTAATTGAATCAATCATTTTGAATGAGAAACGTCAGAACAATGAAAGGCTAGTCATTTCTATACACGTCCTCTATATCAAACCCCAATGAGCTGAGTGGAAAATTCTATGCTTACAAGATAAAGGGTTTTCTCGTGAAAAGTATGACGATCAAAATGATGAGAGGCATTTATTTTCTCTTTCATACATACTACAGGTTACCATTTATTTAACCCCTTTGAATATAGAATTCCTTTCCCATCCCTATTAGGAAGAACCCCACGTTGGGGCAAATTTCCAAAAAAAGCTCAAGATGGTTAGAATTTTCTTATTTTCACTTACATCAATCTTCAAGCACATTTATTACACGCTAATTTTGTGATAGCCTAAGTGCCTTAAACATGATGAAGGGCATTTCTTCCATATCTCTACACACTTTAATCTCTCGCTTACCTCATTTGAGAGAAGATATCATTTCTAATAACCCAATTGGTAGTCATCCTTATAACAAAATGAAGTCATCTTAAAGTATCTGATGGATGAAGAGCAAAATGCCTTGACGGCAAAATGATAAATTGTCAAAAGAAAGGAATGCACAAATGCTCATCAGATGAGGTCTCTTCTTTAAAAAAAAAAGGAAGAGAAAAGAAAAAAAAAGGAAGTCTCAAGCTTTCTCTCTCAAAGAAAAGGGTTAAAAAAAATCTCTCAAAAGAAAAGATCCTCAAAAAAAAGGAAAGGAAGACCTCCACTGAAATGGTTTGCAAGAACATTCCTAAAAAGAAAGATCATTTGTGGAAAGTTTGTAGAATCATTTGCTACATGATCAGCAGAGCTCAAAGTGTCAAAGATGGATGATGATTGATCCATTCATGATATACCCTTTTGCTATGAATATGCTTTTTCATTTTCAAACCTACCTAAACATACGTTACAACTCATACCCAAAGCCTCTTTAGATTTAGGGCACTTGAGTTAATGTGGGATTTCAAATATTTTAAATATCGCTTGAAGAAGTGTGAGCAAGATCATTTTCATATCATTTTCGTTGGGTTCTTAACTTGTAAACCCAGTGCAGCTGATGGTATCATTTCATTTCAAAGCTAAATGGCTCTTATGAGTCCCCTTTGATGAAATCCTTGTCCAAGCCTGAATTACGGTCCTCGAAAAGACCTCTCAGATTAGTCTGGTTATACTAATTACGGGAATTTTTGGATCCTTGTCAAGCATGATGGTAACAGTTCTAAGTGATTTTTGTCCCCATATCAATAGTCAAGCTTCAAAAAGCTTTTCTTTCATAAGAGTGTGAGAAAGTACTTTCTTACTATGGTTCCTCATTCAACTTGATCAGATTTGTCAAAAGGGTCAGGGTTTCCCTTATTGATAAATTCCCTAGTGAAGCTTTGCAATGTAAGCAAAAGCCGGCATAATTTTTTAAAGCATAATGTTGCATTTGCAGTGGATTTGCTCATATTTGCACCTCATGTGAATAACTAAGAATGACCCATCAACTTGTCTAGTCCTTGAGCCTTCATTTGGAAAATCCAGGTAAGTTTTCTGAACCATTTTCAAATTGATAGCTTTATTGACTTTAGTTGTCCTTTTGACTTCTCTTGTTTGCATTGATGAGATTTAAGCGATACATCCTTTTTGTATTCATCGATTTAATTTGGTAAATACATCCCTCATATTTGTGCTATTTAGCCTTGATAGTATTGATTCATGATGTATATGCTTTCATGATCTTTACTTTGTCAAATTTCAATGTATACGCTCTTGCGATCTAGATCCCTTACCTAATCATAACGATACGCTCTTATGGTTTTGGTACCCTCACCAACTCATAATGATACACTCTTATGGTTTTGGTCCCTTTTATCAAATTATAATGATACGCTCTTATGATTTCGATCTTTTTTCAAGTCACAATGTATATGCTCTTGTGATCTTGGTTCCTTTTACCAAATCGTGAGACATACGCTCTCATGATTTTGATCTCTTGTCAAAATTGCAATATATACGCTATTGAAATCTTGGTCCCTTTTCTGATACGCAATGTATATGCCCTTGTGATTTTGAAAAACATATTTTAGCCCTACACATATCTTGTGCTGCCTCGCATCAAAGGGAAACCTTTGGTAACGGATAAGGCCCCAATACCTTAAGATTGCTCTTGTGATCTTACTCCTTTATTCGGTTCACAATCTCTTGTGATCTCGAAAAGCATATTTTCAACACTACATATATCTTGCATTGTCTTTTATTAGGGAGAAATCTCTAGTAATAGATAAGGCTCCGATACCTTGATTTCATTGCAATCATAAGAAGAAGCTTGAGAATCAAGGGAATCATCGGCATTATGAGGTGTCTAGTGAAATACCTATTTCATATGCGATCTATGTGCAGGTTTCTCTAATCCATTTCTTTGGAGCGGAGAAGTTTTAGCACATGTTATTTACAGTTTGGTATTTGCATAGAAAATGGGATTTTAACCCCACCAAAAATTCATTCATTATTTGCATTGTCAAAATTTAGGTTTAATTTGATCTTTGAGTGAAATCTCTAAGAGCTCCACTTAAAGAAGGATAGCTGTTGACACCTAAATTTTGATTTTTCTTTTTTCATTTATATTGTACAAAAATGAGAATTTACTCTCGCAAAAATATTTCCTCATGATTTGCATATTTTATTTTATTCAAGCATTGCATTTGCATCGATTTAGACTAGCAGAGAAATTGAGCTTAAATCAGACACTTAAAATCATGTTGAAACTTAGCCTTGATTTTTACTCATATTATTTGTTTTTACATTTCAGGATCTTAATTTTCTCTTTATTTTGAAGAAGAAAATTAAAAAATTAATTCAGAATTGTGGTCTACTTGGTTAATCACATTTTTAGATTAATTCTAAAAAATTCTAGAAATTTCATTTTAGCCTTGTAATTTCCTTATATATATTTAGAATCGTGACAGTCCTCTTTATTTTTCAAAATTATATTTCAATCCAAAAGCTCAAGGAATTATCAAATTTCATAAATAAAGAACCAAAATACACAGTTTTAATTTTACAAAATTAGTCCTAAAACAAACAAAATGCATTTAAAAATTTTCTAAGGATTAAATAAAAAATTAGGGCATATCACCCCCTAGTTTTTGGCTTTTTGAATTAAATGGTGGCATTGGTTTTTACACAAAAAAAAAAAGGCCATCTAGAGTTTGGTTTTTGCAAAATGGTTCTCGGGTCAAATTGGAAAATTGGGTTTCTCATGCAAATTTATGAATATTTTTTACAAAAAATTCATTTTCTAGTACAATTTATGCCTTTGAATCCAATTTTGGGCTTCAATATTATTAATTTTGGGTTTTTGGGGTTAATTTAAGGAAATTTGGTTAACCAGGTCAGTCGAGTTAGATTAGATCCAACCCCACAACGCAACCAACCCATCATCCTCCCAAAACTAGCATTTTCACACAGAGAATGGGACAAAAAGAGAAGCCACTTCTCATGACCCGAGATCACACATCAAAGTTCTGAGAGTTAAACCGAGCTATACACGGCGATGATGTGCTAACTGATACGTGTTTCTGTCACCGGGCACGTGATTTTTGGTCGATGAAATGCCCCTCATCCACTAAAAATTTGAAGAGAAGCTGGGATAAAAGGCTCACGACTTTCAGTTGAGGAGGGGGCTTTTCTACTCGCATAATTGGAGGGAGAGAGAGAGAGAGAGAGAGAGAGAGAGAACCGTGAGTTTGGTGAAGAACACCATTGGAGCTAAACTTCGGCAAACCTGTCGAAGCTTTGCCAGACCAATATAGGCAAAACCGAAGTGTAATCATCACCCTTCCAAGCCCACTAGAACTCCAAGGAAGCTTTTGGACCCATTTGATCGCGCCTACAACTTGTGAATAGGTACGTTGTAAGGACTTAGGCCCACTACTTGCAAAATATTGTCCGCTTTGGACACACAATCCTCACAATTTTGTCCTTTTGGGACACCCCCAAAAAAGGCCTCTTGCAAGTTAAAGAGAAGCCCAAGCCTTATCAACTAGCCAAAAACTCCCTCCCTAAGTAATGTGGGATCAAGAGTTGCACACACTTCCTCAACGGAAAACCCCCGTGGGATGTCACATACGTGCCAATTTTCAACTTCCAAAGGATCATCCATGGTAACTGGAGTTTTACTCAATCATTTTGATTGAAACTGGTTCCAAACTGCTCTACGCACTCTCCTGATTCCATCCCTGCGCTTTTTGTGCATTTCTATCACATAAATCATTGAGTCGACCTCTAACCTCCATTGATTAATCACGAGCTCCCTAACTCATTCAAAAACTAATCAAGCCTCTTCGATCATTAGGTAAGTTTCCCCAACTCTTTGTGATACTTCCTAACTGACTAGTTTAGCCTTATTGTGTAGAAATGGACTAGGTTGAACTCTCACCGGAGGTTAGCTCTGGTCGGAGTTAGTGTGCATTCTCAGGTGATCAGTTAGCTCTAATTTTGGTATATGTTAATCTAGACGCATTTTAGAGTCATTTGCCATTGAAATTGCGAAGTTTGACTAAGTGTAGACGTCGAAATAGCCCTCCAACAAGGTGCTGGCAATGATACGCCAGCACCGATGATACACTGGCGTTGATCTTCTCCAGCTAGAGTTTGACCTAGTCAACACTAACGTGGCGATGACGTAGCATGTTAGCTAGATCATTATAACTAATAACAAACCCAGATCGAATGGTTGGCATTAGACCATGTGTCACGATTTGGGACTTTTGGGAAATTAAAAAAATGTATTTCGGGTTATAAAATAGTTTCTAAAATAAAAAATAAGCTTTTGATTGGACGGTTGAGATTTGTGTTCACCATTCCATTTGAGCCATTAATCACGGTGTGCAAATCGGACGGTCACAAATGAGTTTTGCTGTTTAATTTGAGCCATCGATCTTGGTATTCAAATCAGACAGTGTATATCGATCTTTCCATTTGAGTTGGACTGCTCCTTTTGGTACGCTGATCCAATGGACATGGAATACCCATGTGGCCTCACCCTAGCCGTTGGATCATGCGGTTTATAAAAAATTCTCATAAATTATAAAAAAGGAAAAAAATTTAGAATAAATAATAAAAATCAAAATTGTGTCGTTTTAGGCTTCGTGTCAAAACTTGCATGGGTTTAGGTTGGGCTTTCGAGTTCGTGGACCAAGTCAACTCGACCCGGTCCAAAAAAATAAAAATAATAAAAATAAAAATCAGCAAATAATAGAAAATTCCAAAAAAATTCATAAAAAATCATTAAAAAATTCTAAAAAATTCTAGAAAAATCAGAAAAATTCAATAAAATTTCCAAAAATCATGAAAAATAAAAATGACCACATTCAACTATTTGATTTATTTTCATGGCTTTGGATTCTCGAGACTTGAAAAATGACTATTTTGCCCCTCTAATCAAACTGACCCAAACTTTCCCAAACTATCCTCAAAGCTAATTGGTACACTCTCTAAGCCATTAGGGCTCTGCTAGGCTTACCTTGAATTGATTTGATGTGATTTTTTCGCGTGACTTGATTCCTTGATTGCGCACTTATTTTGATGATTATGACTGATAGGATAGATAATCTCATTTGCATGAATCGTTTAAACTTTAGGACTTGCCTCACCCAAAAAATGTTTGCATGAATTATAAAGATTAGGAAATCACTCAACTTAAATACCGAAAGGGCATCGACCAAAGAGTCAATGTAACTAAGTCCCTGAATCTGTTTCTTTGGTTTTTGTAGAATCGAACGATTTCTCCTAATCGCTCAATAGGGTTCCAATAATATCCTCCAAAAAATGATTGGTGGTGACTTCATAGCATATACACTGATCACATGTCACCCGACCATACTAAGGTCGACCTCGATTTAAAATTCCTCCCTAACGCAATTTGGTATGGGCCTAGGAGAGGGCCCATATGACAGTCTAGAAATTCGACCTAATATCGGGACTTTCGATAAAGAATAGATATATTTCATTAATGCGCTCTAGTCGAATCTCACTTAGAATTAGCTACTCTGAGATGACTAAACGAAAGGGAATAGCTACATAGGACTCTAAAGTACGTGGACCTGATCAGTTGATGCGCGTAACTCCTAAACAGCCGCCCATTGGTCTGAGAATTCGACAGAGTTGTTATTTTATGAATTTGGTCACGAAATGAATTCCGATCTTGGACAATCGAATTCTCATAAATGTTACAATTGAGCTTTGGATTCGGTTGTGTCGCGACCCGACAATTATTTTATTTTGATGAGGTGAACGGATTATCAGGTTAATTGACTGACCTAACTCGAACCCTCCCAAGTCCTACAGAATCGCAACTTAGGTTCTTTTCATGCAAAGATTTTTGACTTGGAGCCGCCATTAATCGTTCTTGATAAGTCGATTAGAAACATAAGTAAAATAGCGAGATAACTAAATTACTTCTACGTACCAGAGATTCAAAGTCTAAGACTTGGTTACGCTAGATTACTCTAACGCCCTTTCGGTATCATTTTTATTTCATGAAAAATCATTTGAGGAGACTCGGAAAGATTTGGGTCAAACTGACCAGAAGGGTAAAATGGTCATTTTTCAAGGATCGGGAAGTGGAAACAGATCAAACCAGTTGAATGAGATCATTTCTTATTTCCCACAATTTCTGAGAATTTTTTCTAGATTTTTTTTCTGATTTTCTGGAGATAATTTACCCATGAGGGGTAAAATTGTCATTTTAGGAAGAATCGGGTGTCAAAATCACAAAATAGGAGATTAGCCAATCGAGTTTGACCATTTTCCATTTTCCGCGAATTTCTAGAATTTTTCAAGACAATTTACCTATGAGGGCTAAAATCGTCATTTTGAAAAGATCAGGAGGGAAGATCTTCAAAATAGGATTGGCCAGTCGAAATGGTCCGTTTCCTAATTTTGGGATTTTTCTGAATCCTTTAAAATTTTTCAAGACATTTACCTGTAAGGGGTAAAATCATTATTTTGAAAAGATTAGAAAGGGAAATCATCAAAAATAGGATTTTCCAGTCAAAATGGCTCATTTTCTAATTTTTGGGATTTTTCTAAATTTTTTTATTTTTCCGAAATTTTTTGGAATTTTTTGGAATTTTTTAGCAAATTTCCAAATTTTTTTATTATTTTAATATCATAAATATTATTTACTCCGAAATTGTGATCTGGGCTGGGCTTCTAAGCCCAACCTTCTAAAGTGGAAAAATAGGAAAGGGCTCGAAGCCTAAATGAAAATCCTAATTTAATTTTTTTTATTCTAAAGCCCAATCAAACCTAAAGCCCAATTAGACTATTCCGGCCCACTCTCTATCTAACAAGCCCAATCAAACCTAGTTTGTCTTAACCCGTAATATCACCTCTTTAATAAGTTAAACCCTTTCATGATGAACCCTCTAAGATGACAATGTTACAAAAATAATTGTGAATAGAATTTAGCTAGCCACAAATTCAGGCTTAAATGATCCAACTTCTGCCTCCATGATTCTCTCCCCAAAGAGAAAGAAATGGATAAATTTCCATGGAAGGATTTAACAATGTCATAAAAGTAAATAAATCAACGGCGTAGAAGAGAATATACCAAGCCAATTGAAATATGTATCAATAGATGGTGACCTAATTGGAATCGCCCCACATTCATCACAAAAAACATTCAAGCTTGCCATATTCATCAATTTGATTGAGTGACCAAAAATGGTGAACGACCACAGAAAGAATAAAAAGAAGCAAAAAGATTTAAAGTAGTAGTCATACATGCAGCGGCACTTACAAGACTTCATATCCACCTTATCGACTTTTCCATATCTGCAAAAAAGTCTTTCCAATTCAGATGGTTGACATCATACTCAAAATTCCCATAGAAGATAGGCCTTATTTTTCGGAGGAGTAACTTTTCGCATAGCTCTGCAATTCCTCTTTTACCTTCTGCAGGCGCCCAATGGGAGCTCTGAAACTCTACAAAACCCTAACAGAGCTCCTGAAGGAGAAGATATACTCGAACGGTCTCCTCACGAATCTGGGATTGGCAGCCCCTTTTAGTGGTGGGAGAGAGAGAGTCTTGGGAAAGACCAGATTATGAAATTTGATCTGCGGGGAAGATCCCCAGGATGGGCGAGAGCCAGAGAGAGATCAAGACATATGGAGATCCGTCCTTCTCCGTTCCAGTGCTAGCCTCACCTCTCCAAAATAAAAAACTCATCCCCTGCGTCCCAAAATCCCCTCCTGTTGATAGGACCCCAAAATTATCAACAGCGTCCCAAACATGCTCATCCTCCCTGGTTGAGCAGACCCACAAGTGCTCCCACGAGAAGCTATTGTCCAGACCTTTTCTTCCATCCCCTCGACGCCCCTTTTCCATCGCAACAGCACTCTCGGCACAAACACCTGATACAGCTTGGTCTCGGACAGCTCGGCCTTGATATCTTATGCATTTGGGTCTATAAAAACATTGAAGTAGTTGGGTCTCCTAGCATCTGGTGCAGCATTTGGGCTGACATGAACATTTTGTGCATGTGGGTAGCGAGCATTCCGGACACTTGGGAGACCTGGGGCGCAGGAAATTAATTCTGCAGCACTTGGTGTAGTGGTTGTAGAAGACTGCCTCGGCGGGTGGAGAGTCTGTTGAATCTTTTTTAGGCGGGATTTGTGTGGTGACGCTCTCCATCTCGTCGATGAACCTGAGACTCTCCATAACCAGAATAATCGTATCCCATGGTGCTGACCCTGAGATTGACCTTGAGCTGCATGGAGAGACCAGTAGAGCCTGCCCAAGCATTAGTTGCATGCAATGTGAATACAGCGACGTCAGCCTTGTGTCACGGGGCGGCCGGTTGCGGATGGTCCGGCTAGTGCCGGCGACTGGGCTTCCTGGGATCGAATGGAGCACCAAGCTAAGCCTGTTTTGACCAGGATCGGATAGAGAGAGAGTTCTAGAGAGAGGACTCTGGAGAGGCTTTTGTTTTCTTGTCGGTTCTTTTTGTCTTATTTCAATGAGAAAGAGGACGCCTCTTGATATAGTAGGAGGGCCTTAGATTACAACCGTTAGATCTTTCTTTCTGATCCGATGGCGCTCAGGACATCCACCGACTCCTAACCACCATCATAAGTACAGAACATTCCAAAACCATCGAGTATTTACAAGCACTACCCTTCTCTAGAGTATTTCGGGAAGCAGCGTAGAAAACCTAGAAAAAATGTAGGGGGCCACAACACAGCAAGTTCTGGTGGGTGTTTTATTTCTCGGCCTGTTGATCGACCGGGCTGGGGCACGAAGACCTCGGGCCCGTGTCATTCTCCCCCACCCATTGAGGCTGCCCTCGGTGCCCTCCCACCCCCCCCCCCACCACGATTGGGGTCGAACTTTTCTGCAACTGTTTTGTTTTTGGCCGGCCCGACTCTTTCCCTCGAGTCGTCAGACTTTCTTGGTTTCTGTTTTTCCGTCCACCGAGCAGCGCTTCTTCTCGGCTTCGGGACATTGTGTTTGGTCGGTGCTCGACCTCATCATGACTTCATGCTGCACTTTTCTTTATTTTCGCCGCTCCAAGGTCTCCATCTCCGAAAATAGCACCTTGGGTTGGCATCTTGTGTTTGTGTTTTGTGGGCAATCCCACTCTTTTCTTCGGCTGTGCATTGTCGGAAACCTGGCTTGCTTGGTCGCACGTCGGATTCTTCGCTAGCACCCAAGAACGAAATGTGAGATGCGTTTCGACTCCTCACCTCATGCGCAGGCCTACCACAGCGGGGCATTAGCGATCGGTTAGATGACGACTTAGTTTCAGGTCGTATAGCTTCTGCCCTGTCAAAGAAGTCCCATCCCCACAAAATGTCATGTCATAGTCGTCGAGCGGGGATTACCTCGAAATCAGCCTGTTGTCACCAATTTTTTGGAAATCGCCGACTTCAATCTTGACGACCTCGAGCAACGCCGGTAGCTGGTAATATCATCCGCTTTGACTGTTTGTACCAACGATCGGCTGGATCGATGCGAAAGTTTCAGCCACTTCGCTGCCTCGCTCGAGAGGAATACATCTGTTGCCCCGTGTCACCAAGGCCTGGAGAGTCTTCACGTACACCTGAATCCACGAAGTATAGAGTTGTGCACTCGGGGAATGGCTTTCGGTGGTTGAACCAGACGCACGGTGTTGATGCTTCTGATCGTTCCGAGCGCACTCTTTCGGTGCATCTTTTTTCTGCTCGTCCTCACTTACCTTCCTTGGTAACGACGGAGTATAGCGTTTGCCCTTTGGTTTTCTTTGGACAAAGCTGTGTCCAGTGGCCCCGCCACCTTGCAGATTCCTCACGGCTATGAGGGGAAGGATGGGAGGATGCTTAAACCGGTCCCCTGGTTGATGTAGTTTTGGGGTCGGCATACCCCCGTTGTTGGTAGTGGGGTCTGGATGAACCTTCTCCCCAAATCTTTCTTTTCCCCATGGTCTTGTCTATACCACGGTAGGAATCGACTAGTATTCCCTGCGTTCCGTGACACGATCAGCTTCCACACG
>JAGVVM010004658.1:0-24955 GCA_019149425.1 Psidium friedrichsthalianum | reverse complement strand
TGAATTTTGATAGATATATTTGAAGTAGTGTGCATGAAGAGAGGCCTCTATATAATTATGAAGGATGCCGTTTTTGGGAATTCAAAAGGTGTTGAATTGCAAAGGGCATTATTGGAAGAGGAAAATTTTGGGAACACCCTTCTGGGCTTCACATTTTTACATAGATTAAATAAATAACATGCAATTGCAGCCTGTCGTTTCACTAATTGAAAGTGAGAAGTGTGCACCACAATAGGATCACAACAAATTTGAAATCAATATGCATTTCTTATGTATAGTAGGTCTCATCTCATCATCCAAGATTTATGTTTCACAGTCTTTCCTATTTGCAGGGCACTGGTAAGATTGAGGCCCTTTGCCTTGACAATCGGGGAAGAAGCAAAGCTGAAAGAGACAATCGGGCTGATTACAAACGGCTGAAGAAGAAAATTGGGCTGATGACCCTTGGGCTGATGAAAAACGGCCTGTAATCAATTGCGACAATTGGGCTGAAGACAATTGGGCTGATGACCCTTGGGCTGAAGAAAAAAATTGGGCTGAAAACAAATGGCCTGAAGAAGACAATTCGGCTGATGACCTCGGGCTCAATTAACAAATTGGCTGAAGACAAATGGGCTGAATTAAAGACAATTCGGCTGATGACCCTTGGGCTGAATTAAAAAATTGGCTAAAGACAATCGGCCTGAAGAACAAAAATTGGGCTGATGACCCTGAGGCTGAAGAAAAAAATTGGGCTGATGACAAATGGGCTGAAGAAAAAAATGTGGGCTGATGACAAATGGCCTGAAGAAGACAATTGGGCTGAACAAAGTGAAGAAGTAACCGACTACACGGCTGAACAACTTGAAGAACTAACCAACTTGAGGTTTCTTCATGTGCGTGGTGCAAATTTCACAGGAGATTTTCAGAACTTGCTCACTCAACTAAGATGGCTTCATTGGGATTTTTATTCCTTGGATTTTGAAGCAACCAACTTTCATCCAAAGAAATTAGTTGTGCTCAATCTGTCACAGACTAAGATTTCGGAGCATTGGGGAGGATGGGATCCACTCAAGGTAAGATGTAAATGAGGCGTGTCTCTTGCGAGAGTAGTCAGTGTTGTCGAGAGGTCCAACCCCGCCTAGTTCTCCTTCTTTTCTTTTCTTTTTTCTTTTTTCCGAAAAGGCTTAATATCCTTCCTCAGATTAAGGGTTTTCCTCTAATTATAAGAGACATTTATAAGCACCCGAAATACACCAGAAGCTTATGTCATCATCTGAAATTGATAATATCTTAACAACTAGTCATGCTTAACATTAGATACGCCAATTTTTGTTTAACTACATTAATTGATATCTACTGGGAATACAATTTCAATATTGTGCCTATCTGAATTTTTTGGTCAAATGATTTATGCCTTCTAAGTTAATTTCTCCACATGCAAAAGATGTTCTTTCAGCGATTCTCGTTTATTCTATGTGTAGTCTTCTTTTGTGAAGAGACAAAAACTTCCTCACTCACATGCTAAAATCCTACATTCATTTTATCGTAGAGTAGCTGGAATGACTTGTGTTCATTCTTTATTAATTATTGATTGTCGAAGTTACCATATAGCACTTTTAAATTAGTAGAGGTAAAATTATCCTTCCAATGGCATTTAAAATCTTTTTTTAATAACGTTTTTTTTAATATTTTGTAGATATAGCATTTGAAAATTCATAATTCACTAGCCATTCCCATTTAATTTCATTTTCTTTGCAATGTTATTAGGAATAAATGTAGTTAGACTTGTAATCCCAACATTCTTTTGACAGTTGATTACTTTTTAACGTCGGTGTAGCAAATGCCGAAAGTACATGTCAAATTAAATAAGGCAACAGTCAAGGAGCAGTGGAGCATAGATGTTTTTGAGGAATTTCAAAAGTTCTAAAATAAACGAGGTGCAATGGATAATCACACGTTGCAGCGACTCAATCTTATTGAGGTATCTTCTCTTTCTTGCAGGTGGCAACCGGGCTTAAATTTCTAAACTCTCGCGTTGTGATTCTTTGACGACGACTCCTGACTTGTCCACTTTTAAAAGCTTGGAGATTTTGATTCTTGAAGGATGTGGAAGGCTAAAAAAGATTCATCCTTCTCTCGGGGTCATCAAGACCCTCATCTCCTTGAATGTTAGGGGCTGTTCCCAACTAAAGGAGCTACCTGAATGGATCAGTTCTCAGAACAAGCTTGAGACTCTTGATGCCTCTTATTGTCGACAGTTGGCCCGCATGCCCAGCTCCATAGGCCATCTACCAGCTTTGTCTCTCCTTAACCTGAGCCACTGCGATAAATTGCTCAACTCCAGATTCTACCAGCTCCCATCTTGTCTCTCCTTAACCTGAGCCACAGCATTAACCTTGCTCAACTTCCAGATTCTATAGGCCAGCTCCCATCTTTGTCTCTCTCAACTAAGCCACTGCAACTTGCTCAGACTATAGGCCAGCTCCCATCTTTGTCTCTCCTACCTAGCCACGCAATAACCTTGCTCAACTTCCAGATTCTATAGGCCAGCTTATGCTGCTTGCTCGACTTCAGATCTATAAGCTCATCGCCAACTGCAAGTGCCTTGCTCGACTTCCAGATTCTATAGGCTCCCTCACGTCTCTGCCACACTTGTCATTATCAGGTTGCTACTTATTGAGAAAAATCCCAGACTCAATTGGAAAGTTGGCATCATTGATTGAGTTGGATTTAAGTCGTAGCGGGATTCAGGAATTACCTGACAGCATTTGGAATATGCGGAATTTGCGCCGCTTGGACCTTCTGAAGCTCCTTTTGAAACTCGCTTATGGGAATCTGACGCCATCAGGATACTTGCAAATATCCAAAAGTTGAGAGCGTCGGGATGCAAAAATTTGGAAGGGTTACCTGGTGAATGGTTTTGCTAAAACATGGTCTCTTCTCGCCTAAAACGTCAGCATTCGATGTTCCCGAGAACTGCCTTCTTGCTTATTAGCTCGAGGTATCCCCTGCCCTATTCCGGCATCGCCACATCTTTCCCAACTTAGCTTTCTCAAGAAACTCACTCTTTCTGACTGGCTTGCGTGTTTCATAGAGCTTTCTATAATGCGTTGTGGAAAAGCAGTGAACCTTGATTTTGTAGCTTCAATAAGTTCGAGCTGTTTAGTTTGGCATTCTATTTACTTTTTGTCTTGCGATGCAGTTCTCTCACAGCATCCCAGGATGACTCTGACCAACAACTTAGCCGTGGACCACCAGACAGCGGATTCTGAACATGTTTTGAAGGGACCAAAAACTTTTGGAATCTCAGATGAAGTACTTAATTCATCTTTCTTCTATTTTACTGTTCTTCAGTTATTACTGGATGGTTCAATCTACAAACAGAAGTTATTTCCTGGGTGCTAAATAATCTGTTATGTATGGAATGCTCTTCTCAACAGTTATTCATTGATTTTTTTTTATATCTTTATTACTTTCTATTAGGTGAATAATTTGCTGGTAAGCAATCTTCATGTCACATTCAACAGCCAGAGCCACGGTCAGAGTTCTAATTCTTCAGATAACTTGCCCAAAAATGTAGTCATGACCTTAAATCAAGGTTCACCTGTTAAGAGTATGGATTTCCATCCAGTGCAACAAATTCTGCTGCTTGGTTAGCACGTCTTTCTTACTCTACGAAGAATACGTTTTCTGCTTTTCTTCAGTTGGATATACTTGTTCCCCTTATAGGCTATTGGTGCTCGGATGATTCCTTTTGTTGTCCTTTTGACACTAGCTTGAGCTATTCGAAACCATGGGATCTGATTCTTCAAATTTCTGCATCTATAATTTTCAGTCGGGACAGATATGGGTGATGTCATTGTATGGGAGGTAGGCAGCTGCGCAAGGATTGCTGTAAGAAATTTTGAGGTTTGGGATCAAGGAACATGTTCAAAGGCGCTGCAGGTATAGAAGTTCAATAACTAAATAAAATCTTGGTGTTTTGTTTTCGGCCATGTTATTATGAGTTTTGATCTTCTGTAGGCATCTCTGGCCAATGATAATAAAGCATCAGTTAACCGTGTAAGGTGGAGTCCTGATGGAATCCTCTTTGGTATGTACAGACTTGCAAATTGATGCAAAAACGAAGTTGCAAGAACTAGACTTCATTGCAATATTTTCAGGAAGAAGTGTTCATATTTTGATGTTACTGATGGTTTGTGGTGTTCCCTTTAGGTGTTGCGTATTCCAAACACATGGTCCACATATACTTATATCTTGGTGGTGGTGACATAAGGAACCACCTTGAGGTTTGTTGCCAAACATGGAGAAAAAAAATTAAGCTTCTTTGTTCTGATACAGTTGCCATCTAAATGTGAGTTTTAACTTAACTTTGACTCTAAGCTAATGTCTGATACAGATTGAGGCTCATGTTGGAAGTGTTAATGATCTTGCCTTTTCATATCCAAAGAAGCAGTTATGTGTTGTTACCTGTGGAGAGGACAGGTCAATCAAGGTATATTCTGATTGTTTTACCCATTGTTATACTGTTGTGCTGTTTGATTCCTTTTACTCAAGCTAGTAGTTATGCAGGTATGGGATGCAGTGACCGGGGCTAAGCGGCACAGTATGGAGGGTCATGAAGCACCTGTGTATTCCATATGTCCACATGCCAAAGGAAATATTCAGGTACGTGGTTTTTACGAGTAAAAATAAGGACACACTTGATTTCTGTTTGCTAAAACTCAGTTAGGTGAAAAGTTTTGGTTCAATTTGTCTGAGAAGTGTGAATCTGTAGTTTTTGTGGACCTTGTTTGTTCCAAGGGTTTCGCAAGTCTTCCAACTTTTAACCTGTCTTGAATCTTGATACTGCAAATTTGATTCGTTCAGGCGATGCTGTGTTCAGAAGGAAAATTCTCCTTTCCGCTTCCAACATTTGTTCTCCCTTAACTTTCTCCCTCAGTTATGATTGGTTAAAGTTATAATAGAAGGCTCTTACTGTGTCTAAGTGGAGCAGCAATAGGCGATATACTTCCTCTGTTTTAAATCTTTTGAACTTCCATGTTTGTGTGCACTCTATCACAAAGAGATTTTATGATGACCCGTAATCCTAGGATTCTATGATATCACAACTAGAGTTCTAAGTGGATGTGCTCCCAGGAATCTTTATTCTGATCCCTGGTGCTCGTGTCTGAAGAAGCCATCTATTTGGGCATGCCATTGAAATCGATTATACAATTTTTTTCTTGTGTAGTACATCTACTCAACATCAATGGATGGAAAAATTAAGGCTTGGCTTTATGGCTAACTCGGGTCCACAGTTGACAAAGATACACCGGGTCACTCTTCTACCATGATGGCATCCAGTGCTGATGGAACAAGGTTCAGATCAACAGCATTCAAGCTTGATTGCATACTGCGTCATTTCTTATTTCTTTAATGAAATAACCTATCTTAGCGATTTCATTTGTTATAGGTTGTTCTCGTGTGGGACCAATAAAGAAGGAGAGTCATACTTGGTTGAATGGAATGAAAGAAGGGGACTTTCCGTATGTATCATGGACTTGGGAAGAGCTCTGCTGGGGTGTGCAGTTTGACACCACCAGAAATAGATTTTTGGCTGCTGGTGACGAGTTCATGGTCAAATTTTGGGATATGAACAATAACAATATCTTGACGAGTACCGATGCTGAAGGTGGATTGCCGGTAATTCATTGTTGTTGATCTATTCTGGCTGAATTAACCGAAACTTTCTATTAATTAGCTCACTCTTTTGAGTTTGCAGGCTTCACCTTGTATTAGATTTAACAAAGAAGGAGCTCTGTTGGCAGTCTCAACAAGCGACAATAGTATCAAAATTTTAGCAAATGCTGATGGGATTAGGCTGCTAAGGACACTGGAAAATCGGCCTATTGATGCCTTCTAGAGTCACTCATGGAATTAATTCTAATTCCACTTGCAAATCGGATTTTCCTCCGTTTCGAGAGGAGGTTCTTGACTAGGGAATTTAGAAGGAAATTTAAGCCCATTTGGAATAGCTGTTCTTAAACTGTAAGTATGTTTGTACTGTGAACTGTTGTAGGAGCTTTGGAAGCGTATCTGAGGACGCAGCCTCGGGGCACCACCAAGGGACCACAACTCCCAATGAGTAGCTCTGAACCATTTCATGCGTTACGAGGAGTGGAAAAACTGATCGCGGGAATATCCATCGAACCACATTCATTACAGTTATCTGATCATGTAAATCTTTATGTGTGCCCAATATGTGAGACTTATATGATTGAATTCATTTGTTTTAACCTTTATTCCTTCCTTGCAATGCTAAGGTTTCCGCATTCATTATAGTTAATGTGACGTGGCTCGTTTATTCAGTAAAGTTAAACACTAAATGCAGACATCATGACTTAATGAATCAAAATTATGTAAAATATTCGATCAGGTTGCTCAACATTTCGCGTATAAGTAGAGCCTGGAGCCCACCCCGGACTTAATTATCACGGTGGCTACTGCCGCTGGAGGCCGAGAGAGTGTTTCTTGGTGGTGACGCCGACTGTGTTGGTGGCAGTGAGGCCAGTGCTGTTCATCGTAGATGGTGTAATTGATGGCGATGAGAAAACGGTTGCCAGCCGGCTTTTCGAGTCCATGGTGAGCAGACTTGAAGGCAAAGGCAGTGTCGATGTGACGGTGGAGGATTTTAAACTAGTTACTTGGTACAATTTCACGAGGACATGTCTTCGTTCGTAGTCTATAATAGTTAGGATAGGGATGTGCATCGACCCGTTTGGTCAGGACGGATGGGTCGGTTCCCCGTTTCACAAACTAGGACTTTCTGCCAATAACTCTGCGACAAACCAAACAGCGGATTCTGAACATATTTGAAGAGAGCAAGGCCTTCTAGAATTCAGATGATTAATTTATCTCGCTTCTATTTTATGTCCTCCAGTTATGAAATGTTCAATCTACCAAGCAGAAGTTGGTTACGGTGCAAACTAATCCATTATGTATGGAATGCTCTTTCTCAACATTCAAACTAGGTCTCCTCAGACTTGTTATATGTACTCTCACTAATTTAGTCTTCTGTTCATCGAACTATAGTGGAGCTGGAACAATATTGTCCCTTCTTTTGCATTTCCTTTTTTAATTATCTTTCAATGCATGTCATGGAAAGAAAACCTTCTGAAAGCCCTCTCTCTTTTGGTGCTATGTGGCGCATGATCATGCATTACGAATCTTCAGGAGAGATACTTTTAGTTTCGAGGTTTCTAAAATACCCTTAACTTTAATATGATAACCAAAATGATCGTTATACGCTGGAAAGTCAACTACTTGATGATGGAAAAGATTAAAAGGAAGTCTGATGAAGAGCAAACGGAGCAAAAGGGATAAGGTTGTCGATTCGTGTCTGCGTGTCGTTGTTGTGTTTGTGATTATATCAATTCATGATGGAAGCAAAACGGTAAAACATTAAACTTTTATTACACGCGTCTACCGTTGAATTAGACGGAAACATGTGAAGATCTCATCAGTAAAAGTTAATTAGACATGTCGTGACGTGTCATGTTGGTTGTTTTTGTGTTTTTAATGTTTGGTATTGTCGTGTAAATGATCCGTATGAATATTGTCAACATTAATAACGAGCGGGAACAGGGATAGGTGTGAATTATGACTTCTCCCAGCATGTGTACATTGTGCTAATGTATGCTAGAAAAAGAGGGGCCCTCAAATAAGTTTTGCATCTTTTGAGTGGCCATGGCTTTCATTTGTTTTCTATAGGACTCACTGGTTTGTAATCTTTATTACTTTTTATTAGGTGAATAATTTGCCAGTAGACATTTTGCCTGACACGTTCCAAAGCCAGAGCCACGGCCAGAGTTCTTATTCTTCAGATGACTTGCCGCGAAATGTAGTCATGACCCTAAATCAAGGTTCACCTGTTGAGAGTATGGATGTCCATCCAGCGCAATAAATTCTGCAGCTCAGTTAGCACATCTTTCTTACTCTATGATGAACATTTTTTCTGCTTTTATTTTGTTGGATGTACTTGTTCCCCTGTAGGCCATAAGTTCGTGCTTTGGTGCTTGGAAGATTTCCTTTTGTTGTCCTTTCGATACTAGCTTCAGCTAGTCAACTGTGTGACCTTGGTTATAAGATTTGTTTTCAGGAGAATAAATGCACAGGTATAAGCAGTGGGCAAGACTCCAACGTTCACTGGAAGAAGACATGGAATCATCTATTTATTAGATGTAGATTCAAAAGAGATCAGGTGCTTTGTCTCTATCAAAGAAGAATCAGATCTTTGGCATAGAAAGATGGAGGAACATTAGCATCAAACAAATGGCAAAGCTATCTTCCAAGAAGCTTGTGTGAGGCCTACCCAAAGTGAAATGCGAGAAGTCATAACCGTGTACAACATATACACTTGGCAAGCAAGTAAGAAGCTCTTCTAAGTCAATCAATTTTGTTCCTACTAACTGAGCTTTGCAGGTTCATGGTATATTTGGACCTACTCGTAGTCAAAGCCTTAGTGATGAGGCTATATTCCTTGGCTACTCGACCTCAAGCAAAGCCTATGGATCTTCAACAAGAATTCTCGCACTGTGGAAGAGTCAATGAATGTGAAATTTGATAAGAATAGTGTCTTATATAATATTGAAGAAGAAGTAGAACCAGGATATATCCTCACAAGTGATGATATTAAAGACTTGAAAAAGTTTGATCATTCTGACTCTACTCAAGTCAAGTGGTTCTATCAATAGCAGAAGCAAAGTACGTTGCACGTGGAAGTTGTCGTGCACAAATTCTCTGGATGAAGCACAACTCAGTGACTTTGAAATTGAAAAATCAAGTGTGATATTACCAACGCTATCAATCAAACGAAGAATCCTATTCTTCACTCAAGAGCTAAGCACATAGAGATTAAGCACCATTTTATACGAGATCACGTGCAAAATAATGATGTTATGTTTAGTTTATTGATTTAAAAAAAATCAATTAGTTGATATCTTTACAAAACCTCTTGAGAAAGGTCCATTTGAATTCATTCGAAAGAACTTGGTATTACTAATCCCTTTATAAGAAATTGGACAGATGTAGACAAGTGGTTCTACCATAACAAATATGGTTCTATCAAAGGCAAGTGACTCTATTAAAAGACGTATCAAGTAAGTATCTCTTGCTCGAGAAATTATATTTGGAAGGAAATCAGGTACATATCCAAATCTTTTTGAATATCTTTGATTATCTGAATTGACTTGTTGATTGATTATCTATTAATTGAATATCTGATTTTGTTCTAAAGATTTTATCACCCGTTTTATTTCAAATTCCTAAAATCTTGGGCTTGTCTTCAAATTAAATCTTTTGTTCAACAAACTTCTATTTCCCTCTCATTCAAAGATTCAATCTTTTTCCTTCAAATCATTTCAAAATTTCCAATGGAATCCAAATCTGAAGGAGATCTCTAAGAATTGAAGGTCACTTTGAGATAATGGAGAAGAGAGCAGTGGTGAAAGAAGAGCAAGCATCTGTCAAACAAAGACAAGCCGATATCAACTTGCAAAAAAGAGAGAATCAAACTTCTTGAGGAGGAAGAAAGAGCCAAAACAAAGGCTATGGAAGAAGCTAACGCCAAAGCTAAGCTTAGACTAAGGTTGAAACGGTAGCTGCTACTGCTAGAGAACTAGCAGAAGATGAAAATGAAAAAAGTTAGGAAAGAAGAACATGACAAAGATAGAGATGTTGGGACAGAGAGGAATTCATTTTGGGAATAGAACTTCCATGGGAAAATGATACTTTTAGTGCCAAAAAGTTATCTACGGAGATCATTTTGGTCCAAAAGTTTCTGTCAAATCAATTTAGTGTCAAATCGAAGACAAAAGGATCACTTTGATGCCAAGTCCGATCAAAATCGCCACATGTCATTAATAAATAATTTTTTAATGTAAAATAACATTTTAAAAAAGTAAGTGTACGTGAGCTGCAAGTGGGCTTCTACACTTTAAAATAAATTAAAATAAACCAAATTCAAATTAAAAAATTAGCTAAAATAAATTTGTTTAAAATATAGCCCTCGCGCTTGGTAAGTTGTTTTTTTTTTTAGTTTTTACTTAATTTTATAATTTTAACTGAAATTTTCAGTTTATTTTAAATAAAATTTGTATTTTTAATTATAGATTTTTATTTATTTTGTAAAATAATTAAGTTTGTGTTTTTATTTTTAATTTTTATTTTTACTTTTTTGATTGTTGACTAAACCTCGTCGAAACCACGTCAGATTGAAATATTAGTAAAATAATGACACATCAGATTTCAGACAGACCAAATTGGTCTTGGCACTAAAATGATCGTTTTTTTCAAAAGCCTGGTACTAAAGTGATCCGATTGAAATTTTTGGTACCAAAATTTTTGTACACAACTTTTGGCACTAAAAGTGTCCCTTTCTCAAACTTCCATTGATCGTCATTGACTTTTGGCAGGAAGCTAAAGTTCAAGGGGAGTCCCCAAGAGCACAGACTGGTATGTCTAGAATGATGAAGTTGCCAAGAAAGCTTAAGGAGGGACAAAAGGATATCAAAACTCATATTCAACTTCATCATGATGAGTTCTCTACGAAAGTTAAGGCACTACAAATGCATCTTCATCAGCAGGAAGTAATTTTGAAAGAATTTGTGAAGAAGGCTCCAGTTTCCTCTGATATGGAGTTATTCAGCAATCAACTACTCACTTTGGCAAAGGAAATGCAGATGTTCACATAAGTTTTTATAAAAGGTTGGGAAACCTGTCCTCATATGCTCTAGTCAAGATTCCTTGCGACATCACAAACCAACCATCCACCTCTACACACTCATCCTAAGTCCTCAAAAAGAACTTCATTTTTGTTCTATTGTTTTTAAAGACTTTTTTATGTGTTTTGTTGGCTTAATGGTGTGTTTTTATTCTACTTGAGACTTTAAGTACTCTATGTTGGTGTGATTTTTTCCTTGATTGAATAATGCTTGATGAGGTTCTTAATTTATATATCCTTAGTATTATTTATGCCTATTTATGATGTTGGAGACATCGCGCGTAAGCAATTTCTTTCAACATCTATGCTTATGCCTTTGATACTTGTGTTCTTATTAAAGGGGGACAATGCAAAGTAATTCAAGCAGAGGCATTGCAGTAAGAAGTTCGATTACTTTATGCCTATGCTATAGTACTTGTGTTTTTTGTGCAGGACTATTAAAAACTTTTCTTTACACAATATCTTTTCATCAAAATCTTTTCAAGTTATTGCTTGAAAGGTTTTGTCTCCATCAAAATAGGGGGAGATTGTTGGGAAATTATATTTGATTTTGAAGGAAACAAATGACTACACTTTGATGAAAAAACTTTGATTTATACTTCGAGGATTTACTATAAATATATCTCTATGCTTTTATACTCAATGTTTCTAATGTTTCTATTCTAATAGAAGTAGGACTCATAGCAAGGCAGTCGCATACAAAATTCTATAAGACATATATTTCGATCTTCATATTTAATCCTTGCCATTATTCAACATTATTCTTGTTTATTTTAGCAGGAGGAATATCACATACTAGCGGTCAATTATCTGATTAGGATTACATTTCTAAGTTAAATTACTATCAATCGCAAAGATATTCTCATATTCTTTCCTCATGAGGATTCTTGATTGATTGGCAATCACCTCGTATATAATTTTCTTCGTTAGAAACTTGATTTATGACGTTAAGGATTTGATTGTATAAGTGAGCAAATTCTCTCAAATCTCTGGTTCCACACACCTCAACGGCTTGTGATCTTTATTTGACGATCACAATGGCTAGTTTTGGATATTGATCCTCAAAGTGATTCTATCCAGCGGGAAGCTAGGAAGATGATGAGTATATAAAGAGCACCAGGTTCAAAGAGAAGTGAGAGAGATCAATATCCATATCTCAAGAGAGCTTCAACTATTTCAATTATCTACTCGTGCTTAGTAAGATTTTGTGAGAAGTGTAATATAGAGTCAAGTGTGTAGAATGGGATAATCTTGTAGAGGCCGAGCTAGCATTTGTTGGAAGTTCTTGTGGTCAAACAATCACATTTTTCTGTAATCTCTCATTTGATTACTTAGTGAAATCCAATCAATATGCCATTAGGATTGGAGAGTGGATGTAGGCTTAACTAAAGCCGAACCATATAATATTTTGTGCATTGTCTTCTACTATCTACGTGCCTCTATTTACTTTATTAGCTCCTATCAAACTTGAAGTTTTTAATTACAAAGTATCTTATCAAGTTTGATTATATTCACCTATTACCCCTCTAGGTGATATTGTTAGCGAAACAAGATATCCTTGATGGGCAAGTTTGCTCTCACAATCTTTCGCCTATCTTGCTTTGTTTAAGAGCAATTGAATTGTATGATTTTTGTGGGCTTTCACAGAGATTGGCTCATTCATGGTCGCGTCCGATATAGTTTGTGCTAGACTTCAAGGAATCAACTGATCAAGGCACAATTCCTCATTATCCACTGGAATGCCCAGGAGTTCCTCAATGCTGAACTTAGGTTATTATATGGGGATTTTCAGATCTACTTGTTACGACGATTCCTTCTGTTGGAGCACTGCTGATTGGAGCTGTCGGACATGGATTGGACGGTCATGTTGCCGATATCAAATGGTCTTGAGCCTTTGTGTAAGAAATCAATTCTTAGGAGGTTACGAACGTGGATAAGTTTGCTCATCTCTGCAGGTGCTTCATAGCTGGCTTCGAGGTAGTGGTAGTCTCAGCAGAGTCGAAATAAAATGGATGAGCTAGCCATTGAACAACCTGGGTTTCCATCATTTCGATGCAGGAAAGCTTCAGCAAGTCTTGTATAGAGAAGTCAAGACAGACAACGAGCTTAATTTCTGTCAACTTTCAGTTGATGTCAAAGTTGCTGCTGTGCTGCAGATGTCCTCACTACCATCGAAGATGCCGCTTTAGAGTCCCCGTTGCCACAAGATTTTTTGTTGCCTGCACTGTCAGAATGATGCGAATGTGATTCCTTGTGCCCCTCATAGACGTAAGAATGCTTGACAACTTCCTTTTTAGGATCATCAACCCAAAATGTAGGCATCGCTTCAGCTGCTTGTAGATTTGGGGCGCTATTCACCAATTCAATCTCTGGGTGGGGGAGTGCAAGTTTTTGTAAGCAAACAAGAAAAATTCACAAACACTAGTCACAGGGTGATCCATCATAATTGCTCCTAAACTTTTCGATTGCTACACGTTACTCTAGCAAACTTTCATTTTGTGATACCGGTTAAAAAAAAAAAGTGATGAAGGCCATCGTTCCAGAGGACCCACCAAAAGGGCCATCATGCTTGCTGGCCATGATTGTATAATGTTACCGATTTTCCACCGACCCGTTGACTCCAAGATCAGAAACACAACCTTCATAATTCTCCCCCAGATTCTAGACTATCCCTCCTTTCTCTTTGTTCATTTTCTAACTCAAGTACTTCGTATCACATGTTTTTTTTTTTTATTACCAAGACCATAACTTCAGTTTCTATACACTACACCGGCAATTACATATCAGAATTTTCTTTCTCAAATTCTGAATTGTGACTCTTCTACTCATGCCTAAAATTCAAACTCCTTAGCTTCGAAAGACTTGAATTTCAGCTTTTTGCTTTTTTCTAACATGTATATTAACAAACCCCTAACTAAGCATGGTAACTAGATCGTCGGCCCACTAGACCAGCCCTCTTGGCCTCGAGCTCCGCACGACCCCTCGTAGTTAGGGGCCGTGCCAGGCTTCCGCTTGCAATAGCTGGCCATGCAATGTTCAGGCTCTAGCCTAGTTCATTTCTCATTTTATAGTTAAGGATTGAATAAGGGTGATAGAATCTACTTGACGAACTTTCATAAATTTAAGGGTTAATATCACTAAAAATCTCAAATTAATACACCCGTGAAAAATTTATTCAAAACATTTTTTTTACCACAAAATACTGAAATTGGTGCACATGATGACAAAATTACCATAAACTATTTTTTTATCACGAAAACCCTAAATTAATATATCTGTGATAAATTTACTTTAAATTGGTGCACCTGTGATAAATTTATTACCCTCCGTTGATTTTAGTTTAGTGTTACTGTGAATTGCTCAATAAGATGATACATGACGATTGATGTGTGTACTAATTTGAGGTTTTTACCTTTTGTTTGTCACAGGGTATATCGGTTTTGGATTTTTCATATTATTAAACCCAAATCAATGGAAACTGGCGAAGGATAGATTTGTCATAGATGTACTATTTTAGGATTTTGGTAGTAAAAAAAAAATAGTTCGAGATAAATTTATCACGAGTGTACCAGTTTAGAATTTTTTGTGACAAATAAATTAGTTTGGGGATAGATTTGTCATAAGTGTACTAGTTTAGAAATTTTTTAGGGTCAAAAAGAATAATTCGGGATAAATTTATCATAAGTGTACTAATTTGAATTTTTCATGATATTAACCTTAAATTTAAATATGAAAAAAAAAAATCCTTGTAACATGGGACAAGAAGGGGCAAAGGAGCAATAACGAATAATTCTTGCCACCGCAAAGCATGGTCGTGACTTTTTTCCCCTTGAGGGAAGGGAATCTTCTGACTAAAATCTTGCCGACATCACAGAAAAGAACGCTGAAAAGCATTGGCGGGTCTTCTCTTCCACATTAGCATTGGCGGGTCTTCTCTTCCACATTAGCATTGGCGGGTCTTCCTTTCCGCATCAGGATTTTCTTTTTCTTTTTTTTTTGGGCTTTATTTCCTTTTCTTTCTCACTTTTGCAAATTTCTTTTCCACAAGAAATGGTTTCATGGCACGAGCCATCAAATCGATGGGTTAATTATTTTGATAGTTTGCCTGATAAATGACTCTTTTTTGGCCAGCATCATTTGAGAAATTATTCAAGACCACAATTTCAATATTTTCTGTGGATTTCTCAGTTAGAATTTGTAAATTCACATGCGTTTTAGTGTAGCGGATTTTATTTAATGGCGCTTCTTATTATAATTCCCGATAATGTTTGAATTTTCTTTCGATTCTGTTAAAAAGGATGTTCACTTTTACTGAGCAAGCACGCGCTCTCCATCGTTTCGAAGTTTGATAGAAAGGTAGAGATTATATACGAGCAACTGTAATAAGTATAATAAAATTAATATGTTAAGTGATATCACTAAATCATAATATAACATTTAGCAAGTTAATAAGAAGGTTTATGAAAATATGCGACCGCACTCATTGCTCGTCACGTGCGGTTCGGGCCCGCTCCCATCTTTTCCTCCTTGTTTGTGGCAAGGGGGACCCGCTCTGCAACTGGAAGCTCTCTCTCTCTTTCTCCCTCCCCATCATTTTCATCTTCTCCAACAAATCCACCACGGCACTTGTCCATTGCCTCTGGTTTTCTTTCTTTCCATTGCTTCTGCATCGTTATTCCTCACATGGTATCCTCGTCCTGGGCAGGCATCTCGTGTTTCCTTAGTGGCGTTCTGGTTTTCTTCTCCACCAGACTTGAAAGCAAAAAATCAAGGGCAGAGACAGAGCAAAGACGAAATGCATCGTCTCATTTTTGGGCATTCTTTCGCCGAGCTCGTGGCACTAATCCTTCTCCTCGGTCTCCCGTTCTATTTTCTCAATAAGAAGAAAGCTAGCGCGCATGGAAATCCGGAAGATACTGATACTGGCGGATCTGATTCGTTGACCACGCCGACGGGAATTAATTCCGACGGATCTAGTCCGTCTCCGACAGAGATTAATAATGGTTCGTCTAGTTCGTCGACTGCGACGACCGGAAATAGCTACGATATTTTCTTGAGCTTTAGAGGCCTAGATACTCGATATAACTTCGCCGATCACCTCTATAATAGGCTCCGCTTTGCCAATATTCACCCTTTCAGAGACGATGAGGAGCTCCGCCAAGGCGAGAAGATCGGCCCAGATCTTTTGGCGGCCATCAAGAACAGCAAGATCTTGATCCCCATTCTCTCCGAGAATTATGGCACGAGCAGATGGTGCCTGGATGAACTGGTTCAAATGATGGAGTGCAAGAAGAATGACCCGGAGACTCTAGTGTTGCCTATATTCTACAAAGTGGCACCAGCTGACGTGCGGCATCAAATTGGCAAATTTGGAAAGGGATTTGGGGATCGTAAGACGCGATTGCATGGGAGGAATTTCGACCCAACGATCTTGAAGAAATGGAAGAAAGCACTCAAAAAAGTCAGTAACTTGAGAGGATGGGAAGCCAATGGGTACTTCATTTTTTCACCAAAAATATTATCTACTTTCTTTTTGTCTCTGTGGGTGTTTACGGTTGTTCAGATCATCACCTGCTTCATTTTCTTGCTGGTAGTAAGATCCTGCGCTGCATGAGTTCCATAAGTTATTGTCTTTTGATTTTCTGTTTTAATGATATTAACCAATCTTATTATAGATTTCGGTGTTATGATCCCATTCGCTTGCGTAATAAGACTTTTTGAATGAATTTTTACTCTTATATCCCAAGATTTTGCAACATTGTGCCTTTTTTTCCTTCTAGTTTATGGTATAAGCTACATTAATCTTCGTCGCATATTTTCTAATTATGTTTTTATTTGAGATTAATAGTAAAACTTATTGGTGGTTCCTGTTCAAAACATGTAACATCATTTCCCTGATTGTTGATTGTAAAAACCTTAATTCTTTTTGTGTTCCCAAAGTCACATTTAGTACATCATTAATGTCGTTAATTAGTTGCTATAAATGATGTTTACAAAAGAAATATGTCATTAGTAGCTATGACGATTACTTATAGGATTTTTGTCTATTCAAACTCTATAGGAGTTTTTATTTTCATGTCCGCATCATCCCTAATATCGTTGACAAACAACAAGGTTAAAATTCAATTCAAATTCATTTTTCACGTAATATTCATGATTTCATTAGCGACACGCTCAAGTTTCTTCTGGCTCGATAAATTTTGGCAAGAGTATTAATTGGAGTGGGGCGCGCCATGTGAAGCAACCACCACCATTTCCCGCTTTAATCTTAGCGTATAAGATAATATTTGGAGTTTTTGGCCAACAAAAATTCTTTAAGTTTTCCTATTTATTTTTTGATCTGTTTCTCATTGCTTTATCATTAGTTAAACAATATAAGATTGCTATTGTCATGTATTTGAACTCCTGTCACATTTGGCAGGTCTGAAGCAGCATTGATAGATTCGATTGTTGAACAAGTGTTACTCGAGCTGAAGAAAAAGTTTGAGTTGATTATTCCTGAGAATTTGGTCGGAATTGATAGCCATGTGAAGAAGCTTATGGAAGTAGCAAATAATAATTCTGGTGCTACCTTATTTTTTGTCATCCATGGAATGGGAGGTATTGGTAAGACTACTCTTGCTAAAATGATCTACAACGAGCTCTCCAATCGATTTAAATATCGCTGCTTCATAGCTGATATTAGGGAATCATGTAAGCGTAAAAGAATTGAGCACTTGCAGAATAAGCTCATCTCCGTTATATTGGAGCGGGATTATAAAGTTTCTACTAAGGATGAGGGATTAGGTTCCTCTCATCCAAAATTAAAGATAAGAAAGTTCTCCTCCTTCTCGATGATGTGGATAAGGATGATGACTTGAAGGCTTTGGCTGGAAATCAGAGTTGGTTTTCTTCGGGAAGTATCATCATCATTACCACCCGAAACATGAGTATTATTGACAAGGCCAGGGGGGACTACCCGTATGAAATTGAGAGAATGAATAGGGATAACTCTATGATTCTGTTTAGTAGGCATGCATTCATCGTGGATTCTCCTCCAAGTGAATTTATGAAACTCACTGATGAAGTTGTGTCCACCACCGGAGGGCTTCCTTTAGCTCTTAAGGTCTTAGGTTCATTTTTGTGTGGAGCCGGGCGAAAAACATGGATAGACACGATAAAGAAGTTACAGAAAATCCCTGATGAGGAAGTGCAAGAAAAGCTAAAGATAAGTTACGATACACTATCGCCTGGGCAAAAGCAAATTTTTTTGGACATTGCTTGTTTTTTCATTGGCACTGATGAGAGAACTGCGTCCTACATGTGGGACGCATGTAACTTTTTCGCGGCGGGAATTGAAGTATTGAGACTCCGGTCATTAATAAAAGTTGGAAATGACCATGAGCTCATAATGCATGACCAATTGAGAGATCTTGGTAGGTTGATTGTCCGTGAGGGGAACGAGAATACACCGCAGTACTGTAGCAAGTTATGGAACTCCGAGGAAGTTTTGAAAGTGCTAAAGGAAAATGAGGTAATAGTTTCTCTTCTTTTGCTCCCTTAGTCCATGTTCTACTGTTCGAGTGATGTTGGTTCTCTGCTTAATGCTTGCTCTAGTGAACAAAGAAAGTATGAGGTTGCTCTCTCTTAGTAAGTTTTGCAGTTTATCTGAGATTATTCCGGCACATAGTTTGCTTTCAAATTTGTTAGATACTCGATGGGGGTATTCTGCATCGAAAAAATCTGAATTTATGTAATTGTTTGGGATACGTCCTTCACACACGCAACAAATAACTTGACTATGCAACTGAGGCTAATATCTACTTAGGATATGTAAATCGTAGAATTCTATCATATGTTACATCAGGTTAGGATCTACTTTTTTACGAAAATTCACATGATAGAACAGGAACATTGATAGACATACATAACATTAACCGTATTTCGTGCAATGACCTTTAAAAGAGAAATGTCTGATTTTTTTTCCACATAGAAAGTCCCAGAGATATATAGTAAAATTGTGTTCTGCAAATAATTTTAGTATGCGATTATTGTATTTGTGAAATTGATAATAGTTTTCACTCTATTACTACGAATCCATCATTCAGTTTTATTCAAAGTGGTTACTCAAAAGACTGGCACTCGTTTGCGTTTCCAACTTGCGATCTGTTTAGAATCTCAAGAGCCAATTGATATGTTAGCAATGTCAAAGCCATTGTCTATTTATTATTTATTTTGTATTACATCATGAAATAAGCTAAACTAACCACATGAAAAATGAATATGCTGTATATTTTATATCTGAATAAATTGGTATAACTAACTTTTAGAACTTAAAAGGTACATTACTTGGTGCAATTATTTCAGTATTTTTTTTTTTTGCGTTCATTAAGTCGAAATCAAAGTTGGAATATATATATATATATATATATATATATATATATATATAATACTACCACAAGTTTAACTACTCATAATTAGTTACGAATTCGATGGCAAACTCGAGTAGTCTACATGAAAATTATACATAAGAAAAAGGGAAAAGAAAAGACTTTACAAGGTTAAATTTTCTTTATTTTAAGGGAAGTTTGTTTTGATAATTGTGACAGTTGTTACAGTAACTATGTCTCTTTGAGATTATAGTTCATTTGGATATCTATTATGAAAATTATAGAAAGAGAGAAGACATATTTCTATTAAAGTTGATCAAATAGACTTTCAATTTTGCTCAGTGTAATTTACTTAAATCCTGGGTATTTCTAAGTAGTATAGTAATGAAGCTACATTACAGGAAGAAGAGGGTTAACAAGTTGTTGAGTTTTACGTATGATCCATCAGATCAACGTGTAAAACTCGGTTATAATATGTACAGAAACTATAAAATATTACTCAGAACAAAACTAAAACCGGAAAAAAGAGATCATGCATATATATAATCCAAGTCCTTATGGCCAATTTCAAAATCTAAGTAGACATCCTTCACTTTGTTAGCCCTTACAAATACAGTTTATTGGCCGAGGAAGGAATCATATGCTCCCTTTGCTAGTCTATAAATACACCGATGCATGTTAATAGAGATATGAACAATGATATTAGATTTTCTTCAATTGTATATAAATAGTGTTGATGAATGTCGATTCTTGCTTGTAGGGAACAAGTAAAATTGAGGCCATTTCTCTTAGTGAAGACAGCTCAAAATACCATGGCGTAGCTACTCATCAAGGTGGCATTATCCTCATGGGCAAACAATTTAAGAAGTTAACAAATCTAAGGTTCCTTGACGCGCCGGGGCATATTTTAGTGGAGATTTTAAGAACCCAACCAAGAACTTAAAATGGCTTCAATGGCAGAATTGTCCCTCGACTTTTGAAGCAAAAAAATTTCATGCAAAGGAATTAGTTGTACTCGATTTGTCCAGAAGCAATTTATCAGATAAATGGCATGGATGGAGTTCCATGAAGGTAAGGTAGAAGAACAAGTCTATTTTTCAGTTTCCTTTTCCTTTCGGTTGAATCATATTCACTTTGGGCTAACCTCTCCGCGATTATAATATTTCTTATCAGATGGCAAGGAAGCTAAAATATCTCGACCTTACACTTTGTCAATCCTTAGAAAGAAATTCCTTCCTCTCATATTTTGAGAATTTAGAGGTTCTGATTCTCAGAGATTGTCAGAATCTAAACCAAATTGACTCTTCGATTAGAAACATGAGGAGTCTGGTACGCTTGGACTTGACGAGTTGTAGTAGTCTCAAGGGGCTGCCAGTAGAAGTGGGCAAATTAGAAGCACTTGAGCAACTTCTTCTAGCAAGATCTGGAGTAGAAGAATTACCAGACAACATAGGGGATCTACAGAATTCTAAAATTCTAGAAATTAGTGGCATTTGATAAAAGAATTACCCGATGGTATTGGAAGGCTGGAAAATCTTCGAGAATTAAATGCTTCGTTTTGCCATCTACTGGGAGGGTTGCCGGAAAGCATCTGTAATCTTTCTCCCTGCAAAATCTTGATTTGTCTGGTTTCAATAAGCTTCGATCGCTGCCGGTGCTTCCTTCCAGCTTAACATATTTATATGTCACCTGTCAAGGTCACGAGTTGCCTTCACTTTCCAACCTGACCCATCTCAAGGAACTACAACTTTCTTTTGCGAATTTCTCGAGTGCATCTGGGAGCAACCATCAACACTACTAGAAAGATGCCTACACGCTCCTTTGAATTGGAAATCTTGGCAATTTACAGCTGCGAGCTCATGAAAACACTGGACGTTTTACAATTTAACCATTTGAGGACATTAATTGCCAAGTGGTGTCATAATATACTTGAAATTCGAGGTCTTGACGAATTGCAATATTTGGAAAGCTTGGAAATCGTCGATTGTCCTTCAATTCAAAGACTTGACCTTCCAAAATCCAAGAGTATGAAGATATTAATAGCTCAAAATTGTGAAAACTTGGTTGAAATTCAAGGCCTTGGTAGGTTGGAGTCCTTGGAAGAAGTATATATCTCTGAGTGCGCTTCAATTGAGAGGTTGAACCTTCCAAAGCGAGGGTTTGAAGGTATTCAAAGCTACAGGGTGCAAAAGCTTGATTGAAATTCAAGGCCTCGATAGGTGGGAGTCCTTGGAAAAGATAGAAATCTCTTGGTGCCATTCTATTCAAAGATTGAACCTTCCAAAATCCAAGGATCTAAAGGCAGTTAAAGCTACCAGGTGCGAAAACTGGTTGAAATTCAAGGCCTTGATGGGTTGGAGTCCTTGGAAGAAGTGCATATCTCTGATTGCGATTCAATTGAGAGGCTGAACCTTCCAAAATCCGAGGTTTTGAAAGATATTCAAAGCTATATGGTGCAAAAGCTTGATTGAAATTCAGGCCTTGATAGGTTGGAGTCCTTGGAAGAAGTACATATCTCTGGGTGCGATTCTATTCAAAGCCTAAACCTTCAAATCCAAGGGTCTGAAGGCAATTGATGCTACATGGTGTCATAACTTGGGTTGAAATTCAAGGTCTCAATGGTTGAAGTCCTTGAATATGGTAGATGTCTTAGGATCCATTCAATTCAAAGGGCCTAAAGGGATTTCCAACCTGCACAAAGTCATGAGATTGATGTTTGCAACTCCTTAGCAAAATCCTAAGCCCGTCATATTTTCGTAATTTATGGACAGTGTTCCTATCACTTTGTCAAGGGCTTCAGGAGATCCTAGGACTTGAGGAGACAACGTCTCTAAACGTATTGCATTCTCAGGATGTTTCTCAATCGAGATCTTATCTGGTTTGTAATCATGCATCAAATTGATCAGTCTGGTCGTGCAAAACCGTGAGAAACTGACTAAGCTTCGGGGGCTCGAGAAATTGGAGAAATTAATGGAATCGCTGCTATCCGAATTCTCTGCTTGCATCATATGTGGCAAATGGCCCGTTCTTGAAGTAGTGATAAATTCGTGTTCCAGTTAATTCTGGTATTGTTTTGAGTGACGTGCATCTGTAAATGTCCATTGGGGATACAGTCAGAATAGTTGAGATGATCCACATTTCCTGACAAAGATGCATAAAGCAGGTAAGCTACCATTTCTCTTTTGAGATCTATAACCCAATTTCATATGCATTTCCTATTTGCAACTTCTTATGAGATTTATTACCATTTCATTGTATTTCTTGGTCAATACTGATAACGTTTTCTTACTTGAATTCAAGGAATCCTTGGAGAAATATTCGTGGAAGTTAACGTGCGCTTTTGGAGAAATGTTTTCATTCATCATGACAGTAATGGAAATAGATCAAAAGGCCTTCTGACTGCACCATTTGTCGGGTAAGATCCTTCATCATTCAGAATCTACGCTCATTTGCTTTGAATCCGGATACCTAAAAGTCCAAGGCAAATAATAGGTTAATGTTGTAAAGTTAGTAATACCACCTGCCATTTACCAAGACTTCTGAGTCAAGCAAATGATCGAGATGGCAGGCATGAAGGAGAATGTCTTTCGACATAATCGACTGCACTTTGAATTGATCCTTTATGTAATGGATATGCTCTAATTAGTGCATTTACTTTTCTTCACACGTCTTGGTTCCATGAACTACTCTTGTTTTCTTCTCTTTTCTCCTTTAAATTTTATCTGTCGAAATCTATTAAGGACTGGCATTAAATCTAAAAATGGATTTGTAGCGTCAAGACAAGGCATAGAGATTACATGCCATTTGTGCTTCAAGCGAGGCCACAACTCAAGAAATTGTCCATTGAATCAAGAGAAAAATTAAGGTTCATTCATTATGTGTTTCTAGTCTCTGATTATGTCATTTTTTAACTGAATTTATTATTAGGATACACGTGTGAGTTATGTTAAAGAAGTCGCACGTTGATAATTAATATGGTATGGGTAGTTAACATATCCCAGTTGGCCCATAACTCATTAACTTAACCTTTTGAGTGAAAATGGGGGTCCAACTGGATATATTGATGGGCTCGAACTTGGACTCCCTCTAGTCAATCTCCCAAGATGAAAGTATTGTACTTTTGGTGCACGCTCTAAATATAATGATATTAGAATCGATGGTTGATTGGTAGCCCACTCTCAATATGTATCAATATTGGTGAATAATCTCAAAGAAGAAATTTGGTGACCAACGTGACTTGGGCCGATGGTCGTCCTGTGCACATTGTGGTGTAACAACACGAGGATACTTAAATTAAGAGGGAGCAAATCTAACACTGAGCTCACACTTGAGGGGAAGATTATTAGGATACACGTGTGAGTTGTGTTAAAGAAGTCTCACGTTGAAAAAATGATATGGTGTGGAGCAAGTAATATATCCTATTTTTCTCATAATTTATTGACTTACTAAGCTTTTGAGTGATGGTGGATCGAACTGGATATATTAAATGGGCTTGGACGTGAGCTCTCTTTTGTCGATCTCCCAAAGTAAGATATGGCGTGACTTCTGCTAAAATGCGTGTACGGGTCGGCAACATTTACTTCCTTAAGTGAACAAAATGAGAGATAGTCGACAGAGAGAAGCCAACCAACTTGTCACAAAGATGCTCATAACAATGCCACCAAGTAAAGGTATTTTTAACCTCATTGTTGAGAAACGAAAGCGAGCATGCCACTTGAATGGTTACAGGGAGACCTTTTAACTTGAGCACATTTGGTCTTATAGCCTGGATGGGGCACAAAGTCGCAGTCATTTCTCTACTAAGAGATATCAATAATGTTGTGGTCAATGCTAAGATAGGTAGAGTGGCGCATTCTCGCATGTTTATCAGCTTTATGGCAGTAAGTGGTAGTTGTTTATGTAAGATTTTAAAATTTGATTAAGCAGTACGCATTTCTTTTGTCCAGCACCACCAAAAGGAACGGCAAATACAGTATGGGAAAGAAGCAATAGAGAACGGAGAGGCAGCCGCGGAGCATTTGAAGGACATTGAAAGTGTGGGATCAACCAGATCTCCAAGAAGGAGCAAAATCCGACGGCCTGAAGTAGCTGTTTAAAGAGTTGGAAGTCTGTATAGTACCCTTTGTCAGTATGATACTCTTCAATTTAAGATACAGAGAAGGAGTCTGTTGTTTATATTTTTCTGCAAGTGTTTAAGATGTGGGAAAGGGTGGTAGTGTTGGACCACAAATATTCTGTGCCAACAGTTTTTTTTGTGCTTGGAAGTAGGTCTGATATTTGTAAAGAAGTGCAGTTGGCCTTATTTTTGCGCTAGCATGTCGTATCATGATGGACTATGCAGCCCCGTGGAACATTGCTCTCATCCAAGTAAAGACTTGTTTCTGTCGAAAATGTTGGTCGAACCGAAAGATATTTCAGCCAAGTTGACTCTTCGATATGTTAGTTAGTATTTGATTCGGGGTATGTGGCGACTCATGCAGGGATATTTTATTACGAATGTTGTACGGTAAACTAAATCGAACAGTGAATGATAAATAATATGCTTCAAAGATTTGATAGAGTAAATTGATAGTGTCATGCGATCATCATCCTCCTGCTAACGGAGTTCTTTCGACTATTTATAGTTGAATACAAGTAGTAACTAAATATTGACGTTATTTTTTTTAATTCTGATATCACGAGATTCTACGGTCTTGATTTCATGATCTTCAGGGCATGATCTGGCTGACGGCGATGGCTCTTATCCATCATTCGGATTTCTGCGTCTGTATGTCTGTCGTGGGCGATGTCGGGCGGTAGTATAACTTCCTTTGATATTCTTTGTCTTCGTCGATTTAGGTCC
>JAGVVM010004657.1:0-20558 GCA_019149425.1 Psidium friedrichsthalianum | reverse complement strand
TAATTTAGCTCGGTTAGCATCTGCGAAGAAAGATGCACTGAATAGGTTAGGGATAATTTAGATACTCCAATATAAGTGATTCAATGATAAGTTACCATTAGAATCTTCCTTTTTGAGACCTGCAATTTTTGCCTGGAGAAGTCAAGCTAGGACTTCATGAGGTCGACGAGGGAGATCACTTAGTCTGGATTTTGCTAAAAACAGAGGATATATTCTCCTTAAACTCTATGGCCTGATACTTAGCCCACGAACGAGAGAATCTTTTGGTTTCATCAGGGCAAGGCACGAATGGGGCCATAGTATGATTATTGAGGACTCTCGTTGTGACCAAGCAACGACACTTGAAACGGTTGAATTTTTCTAAGACGGCATACCTATTTTTGGTATTGAATGGTTACTCCATTGAGTATAACACATGCAAAGGGAGACCCTAGACAAGCCCGAATTGGTTAGCACAATATTAGGGAGAGTAAATCTCTAAACCAGGTTTGAACTTACCTTTGAGAGAGAGCCTGAGGGGAAGGTCAAGAAGGGTTAGAATGTGAAGCCAAAATCTTTTATTTTTATCAGAAAAGTCAAACAACTCAGAGAATTCTAAGCTTGGAAAGGGAAAGCTCTTATGATGACAATGATCTGTGGTAAAGCAAACTGAAGAAATGTTTAAAGCTTGAATCTCCTGAAGGAGTAAGCAAGAGTTTGAACATTAGAAGCTTAGTTCCTTAGGGAATCAAGAAAAAAAGAGCTCAGTTTTGCCACCTCTAGGAAGGCTAATCCTTTCATTGAAGACTATAGAAGGAAAGTAAAGCTTTATCCAGGCTTAAAGGATCTAGAAAGGTCCATAAAATTGCCAGTGGTATCTTCTCGCATGGATTGAGACGCAAAATCTAGGCCTCTGTAAAGAGTTGCTAAGACAAGTCTCCATAGAGCAAAACGCTTCCCCCGAGGTATATATATGATAAGCAAGGTTACACAAGTTTTTGTAAACTTGCAAAGCTTGGTAAACAAATGAAAACTTGGTTAGCCAAACCAAGAGAAAAACAGTATGTTCTATCGAAGAAACTTCACCCGATATTTTCATATGCTAAGTAATGAAAGGTCCATATGAGGAGTCCTTGAAAGAAGCCACAAAAGGACATTTCGATAAGTTACTTTGACAAGGATCTTCGCCAAAATTGCTAAGTCCAGTAATAGTGTCTTAAAGAGTGGTTGGCATTGGACCCGAACGGAAGAACAATTAGTGGATGGTGACCAAAAACCAGTTAAAGCCCTTAGCAAGCTATTATGAATCTACCAATCGAAGCAAAAGAACTCAAGTGTTTCATCAATCCCTCCCTCGTGCCAGGTACCATTGAAGAAAATTGAAATCGAAAGAAGGAAAAGATCTAAAGCACGGTGATGCTAACCACACTCACCCGTTGAGTTTGGCATGTTGGAAAGGTAATTTTTCATCCTTGCACTGAGGGAAGCAGCCCCGGACAGACAAAGGGATGCTAGACTGGTAAGATATAGACCCAACATAATGCATGGTGAGTTTGACTTGTCAAAATTGAGCAAAGTACCTACAACTAAACCCTTACCCTCGCCATTGATCAAGGCTTCATGTCGAGAGATATAATCATATGGTGAAGGGATTTCTTGATCTGTCATAGCCATGGAAATGGGTTAGGTTTTTTCAAGACTGAAGATTGTAGAAGAAAATCCGATCAGGATAAAAAAATTCATATCTTGGAAGACGATTTCAGGGTTTAGAAAAGGCGAAGGATCGTAAGAGGTACTTCGAATTGTCGAGACTTCACAATGATAAAGCCAGAGTAAATGAGGTACATTTGACACAAGGCAACAAAAATCCATCACGAGGAGGCGGCAATAGAAGTCGTACGGATTTTCAAACACGTTGATTCGTTGGAGAAGATTCATAATTCTTTGAAGGGGGCATATGTTGACACCAAAAATCGACTTGAGCCTTGATTGGTCATAGAGCCCATGGAAAGTCACAAGGCAACACTAGGATATGTGCATGGTAGCTAAGATATGGCAAACTGACTCTGCTTAGGTGGGAACATTGGGTAGATAAAAGCTTAGTTCAGGGGAAATGACACAATTATCATACACTGATGATTATGCAGAGCAATTAGATATATGTTTAAATCATCTTAAAGATAAGGAGAGCAGTTACCAAGGCAAGCACAAAAGTTTTGGAATAATGTTCACGTGAAGAAACCGCTGGAAACGTTTTTTATTTTGTATTCGCCTATAAATAGTCGGATATGACTCTTTGTAAAGGACCATCAATCAATCAATCAAAAACCTATCTTTTGCTCTATAATTTATCTTATCAAGCATCATCTTTCCTGCACTTTACTTGTCGTACTATTTATCACTTTTTTGCCATTTACTTACTTCATGTCCGAAATCACTACAAGAGCCCATTTAAAACAATAAATCCAAAAGTTTTACGCTTATTGGTGAAAGATCTTTCATTGCGGATATTTCTGGCAAAACATGTATGTATAATGCAATCACACCTTCACATCCAATTACAATAAAGGGTCATAATGTCATAAGTTGTTTTACGATGCCTTACGATGTTCTTGTTCTTTACTACCGACCAATCATAGGGAGGACAAACACGGTTCTGATTTTTCTTTTATGGGAATAAAGTTTTCGTTTTTTGCTTTTCTTTGGTAGTGTCGTGAGTATTTAAGGTAGGTGCTGATCGTGACTCATCGGGTCCCGGGCGTTGTTGCAGAGAGAGAGAGGGGTGGCGGCGGCGGCGGGGATGGGGTGGGCGATAGCACTGCACGGAGGAGCAGGGGACATCTCGCTGTCTCTGCCGCCTGAGCGCCGCCTCCCGAGGGAGGCCTGCCTCCGCCACTGCCTCAAGCTCGGCGTCGACGCTCTGAAGTCCAAGAAATCTCCCCTGGACGTTGTCGAGCTCGTGGTAATCGATTCACGCTAGGTTTCTCCGTGAGCATCACTTTTACGTGTTTCGCGATGGAATACCGAGTTCTTTTAGTTAATGGGCAGAGGAAAAACAGGAAAAAAAGATTTCTTTTTGAGCTGATTGGAGAGTTGTGCTTGTAGATTTCAAATGACCCATCTGCTTTATTGTTCTTACTTCGTATTTCTTTGTTTTTAGTTTTATGATGGTGCTCAAAGCAACGTAATCCTGGGTAAATGAATGATCCGCAGTTTATCATCATACTGAACTTTGAACTGGTGCTTGTGTCCTTGTATTCTCTCTCTCTCTCTCTCTCTCTCTCTCTCTCTCTCAGGTGACACCAGATCTTCCCGTGGCGAGAAGATTTAGTACATCACGTGAGAATTGAGTTTTTATTTTGGTCAGAAGAGAGAGTTGAGTTTGAGTTGTTGTCAAGTTATCAAGAAGAAGGGGAATGAGGCAATAGCTTAGCAGTTTGAGTTGTCTAGTTTTAGTATGAGATCAAGATATTTGATTTTTGCTTTTACACTCTGTTTTATGTAGTGCACACATATCTTAAATCCGGTGTTCTGAACACGGGTATGGCTTGCTTCATCTTGGGCTCTAGTGTCTCTTTGAATACAGTGAATAAACCTGGAACAAGATCGAGAACATCCTAGCCTAAAAAGGGGTTTTGCTCTTGTTGACTGGAAAATTTCTATAGAAGAATTTCAGGTCTTGCTTGAAATTAGTGCTCAAAAACATCAATACACAATTGAAGGAGGTTAAACAGATTTTGGTATAAGAAACGAAGAGTGAGAGCCAAAAGTTGTTGGGTTTATACCTGCCTGATGTCTTGAAGTCTTGAGACATCTTCCTTGTAGGTTACATGATTGATGACTTGCTTGAAATGTGAACTATGCTCTTTGAATTTTTCCTATGATGCGTGGCTACAGTTTTCCTACGTGCGACTATTCCTTCACTAAAAATTTGGTCATACCCTTCTCACCATGTTCGGGGATAACCAGGTCCGTGAGTTGGAAAACAACCCTCACTTCAATGCGGGCAGAGGTTCGGTCTTAACCAGCAATGGCACTGTCGAAATGGAGGCTTGCATCATGGATGGAAACACAATGAAATGTGGAGCTGTTTCTGGGCTCACCACTGTTGTCAACACCATTTCTTTGGCACGACTAGTCATGGAACGAACTCCTCATATATTCCTGGGATTTGATGGTGCAGAAGCATTTGCGAGGGAAAATGTGAGTTAGAAGTCTTACCAGGTCACTAACTGAAGTGAAGGAGGGTTGATATACTCTAGCATTTCTGTAGTCTCATCAGAACTTAATTGGTGATCAGAAGACAAGGACAAACCTTTTCTTTCTTGCCTGTGTTTTCGTATTTCGCTAGATATTGCTCATTGATTCTGCCTCTTCTAATTCGATCAGGCTGTTTTAGCTTTGTTAAATCACTTCTGCAAAGATAGAAGGATTACGCATGCACATGTTGTATCACACGATGCATTCGAACCTCTGATAGAATTGCCCTTCCAGTTTTCTTGCTTTACAATTAAGTTAGCTTCTAATCTTGTGTTCGGTTGAAGTTTTAATCTTTGTTGACTTCGCAAATATGCCAGGGTGTAGAAACTCTTGATGCATCTCATTTTATCACTCCAGAGAACATTGAAAGGCTAAAACAGGCCAAAGAAGCAAACAGAGTGCAGGTATTTCCCTCATTTGAATTTCTGTGACGGCAAAATGGATTTCACATCTTCAATCCTTGAGCCCAATTATTCATCACACTAAGTTCGGAGAGATAGGCAAAACAGTTTACTTCCCATATGCAGAGGTCAACAACTATAGGAAATGACTTCCTCCACTTTTACATTTTGTGGTGGCTAGAGTAATCACATCCTTTAACGCCAGGACATTACAAAGCCAAATAAATGCCGAATGGTGTAAGGCATCAAATATTCTCTCCTGGGCCATGAAGAACTTGTTTTCTTGCTTGTTTGGTTCAAGAATCACTAGAGTAGCCAAGTTGAAATTTTATTCTGTGCTCACATTTCTGTCATATAACTGCAGATTGATTATACGCAACCATGCAAAAGAATGAGGACAATGCCAATCCTGATGGTGACAGCCAAATTGGTACTGTGGGATGTGTCGCTGTCGATAATGACGGGAATTTAGCTGCGGCAACTTCTACCGGAGGTTTAGTCAACAAGATGGTTGGAAGGATAGGAGACACGCCCATCATAGGGGCGGGGACATATGCCAACAGTCTATGTGCAGTATCAGCCACGGGCAAAGGTGAAGCTATAATACGTGGAACTGTTGCGAGGGATGTGGCCGCACTCATGGAGTTCAAAGGACTCTCCCTGGAAGAAGCGGCCACCTGCATTGTGAAAGAGAGGGTTCCGAAGGGGAATGTCGGCCTCATCGCTGTTTCTGCGACGGGAGAAGTCACCATGCCATTTAATACGACTGGGATGTTCCGAGCATGTGCTACTGAGGATGGGCACTCGGAAATTGCAATATGGCCTTCAATGAAAGATTGAAATGGTTTAGTTGTTTCGGGCAACATCTTATCTTCACCATGATCAAGTGCCCGTGGTATATACGGCAGTTGTAAAAGAACTGTGCTCGAAAGATTGTCCAATTGTTATTGTTCAAGTGTTGTACCAATATACTGCCATTGTGGTGGCTGTCGGGATGAAAGAGTGGCTTTCGACTCTCTTCGTCGTCCTTCAAATCCTTATTTCCTTCGCAACAACTGAGTTTAAGTACCTTGCAGATCTATCAGAACTTGATCTTTTGCATCGCCTTGCTAAAGTTTCTATTTCTGTATTACTTAGGGCGCGCATGACAACGTTTCTATTTCTCTATTTTTGTTCATTTGGAACAGAAATTCGTTTGGCAACTCAAATCTGTTTTCTATTTTTGAAACAAAAATCTGTTCCAGAAATAGATTTTGACCCAAAACCAGAAATAAATTTTTTTTATTTCTGGCAAAAATAGAAAAATCTATTTCTGTTCCAAAAATGATTTCTGGAACAGAATGGTTGTCATGCGGAAAAAAGTAAAGGAAAAGCTTTGATCCGGAAGTTTGAAATGTCTCGGAAGGCATTCCGGATTATCAGATTTCACTGCAAATGAGCCTCTGTCATTTTTGCTTAAAGTCAATCTATTAGTCAAGAGAACCACCGAGCAAGCAGCAGCTGCGGTCATCCGCAACTGTGTTCTCCTATGTTGTCCACAAGAGATGAAAGACTGTGATTTGGTAAAGATGATCTGTGAACAACTTATGAAACCAATCATATTGCACAAACGTGATCATCCAACAGCTTCACGTAGTTACCAAATGATGGTCAGAAAATCTCTTCTTTTGTGAAAGTCAACCCGACATAAATATTTGCTTTGGGAAAAAAAAAACAGCATAAGATGACGGAAGGGCAATGGTTTGAAATAAAAAGAAAGTCCACAATCTATCAAATTATGTTGTCCTCCGGTGAGATTTCGAAAGATATATCTCAGTTGATGGCACATCTTAACCCTTCGGTCATTCGGGTTGGAGATTGAATCTTCTGCATGTATTATCCATTTCACACCACAGAAAACTTTGACAGCAGATATGAAAATAAGTTCATATCTGCTGTCAAAGTTTTCTGTGTGTGAAATGGATAATACATGCAGAAGATTCAATCTCCAACCCGAATGACCGAAGGGTTAAGATGTGCCATCAACTGAGATATATCTTTCGAAAATCTCACCGGAGGGACAACATAATTTGATAGATTGTGGACTTTCTTTTATTTCAAACCATTGCCCTTCCGTCATCTTATGCTGTTTTTTTTTCCCAAAGCAAATATTTATGTCGGGTTGACTTTCACAAAAGAAGAGATTTCTGACCATCATTTGGTAACTACGTGAAGCTGTTGGATGATCACGTTTGTGCAATATGATTGGTTTCATAAGTTGTTCACAGATCATCTTTACCAAATCACAGTCTTTCATCTCTTGTGGACAACATAGGAGAACCCAGTTGCGGATGACCGCAGGCTGCTGCTTGCTCGGTGGTTCTCTTGACTAATAGATTGACTTTAAGCAAAAATGACAGAGGCTCATTTGCAGTGAAATCTGATAATCCGGAATGCCTTCCGAGACATTTCAAAACTTCCGGATCAAAGCTTTTTCCTTTTACTTTTTTTCCGCATGACAACCATTCTGTTCCAGAAATCATTTTTGGAACAGAAATAGATTTTTCTATTTTTGCCAGAAATAAAAAAAATTTATTTCTGGTTTTGGGTCAAAATCTATTTCTGGAACAGATTTTTGTTTCAAAATAGAAAAACAGATTTGAGTTGCCAAACGAATTTCTGTTCCAAATGAACAAAAATAGAGAAATAGAAACGTTGTCATGCGCGCCCTAAGTAATACAGAAATAGAAACTTTAGCAAGGCGATGCAAAAGATCAAGTTACTGATAGATCTGCCAAAGGTACTTAAACTCAGTTGTTGCGAAAGGAAATAAGGATTTGAAGGACGACGAAGAGAGTCGAAAGCCACTCTTTCATCCCGACAGCCACCACAATGGCAGTATATTGGTACAACACTTGAACAATAACAAATTGGACAATCTTTCGAGCACAGTTCTTTTACAACTGCCGTATATACCACGGGCACTTGATCATGGTGAAGATTAAGATGTTGCCCGAAACAACTAAACCATTTCAATCTTTCATTGAAGGCCATATTGCAATTTCCGAGTGCCCATCCTCAGTAGCACATGCTCGGAACATCCCAGTCGTATTAAATGGCATGGTGACTTCTCCCGTCGCAGAAACAGCGATGAGGCCGACATTCCCCTTCGGAACCCTCTCTTTCACAATGCAGGTGGCCGCTTCTTCCAGGGAGAGTCCTTTGAACTCCATGAGTGCGGCCACATCCCTCGCAACAGTTCCACGTATTATAGCTTCACCTTTGCCCGTGGCTGATACTGCACATAGACTGTTGGCATATGTCCCCGCCCCTATGATGGGCGTGTCTCCTATCCTTCAACCATCTTGTTGACTAAACCTCCGGTAGAAGTTGCCGCAGCTAAATTCCCGTCATTATCGACAGCGACACATCCCACAGTACCAATTTGGCTGTCACCATCAGGATTGGCATTGTCCTCATTCTTTGCATGGGTTGCGTATAATCAATCTGCAGTTATATGACAGAAATGTGAGCACAGAATAAAATTCCAACTTGGCTACTCTAGTGAATCTTGAACCAAACAAGCAAGAAAACAAGTTCTTCATGGCCCAGGAGAGAATATTCGATGCCTTACACCATTCGGCATATATTTGGCTTTGTAATGTCCTGGCGTTAAAGGATGTGATTACTCTAGCCACCACAAAATGTAAAAGTGGAGGAAGTCATTTCCTATAGTTGTTGACCTCTGCATATGGGAAGTAAACTGTTTTGCCTATCTCTCCGAACTTAGTGTGACGAATAATTGGGCTCAAGGATTGAAGATGTGAAATCCATTTTGCCGTCACAGAAATTCAAATGAGGGAAATACCTGCACTCTGTTTGCTTCTTTGGCCTGTTTTAGCCTTTCAATGTTCTCTGGAGTGATAAAATGAGATGCATCAAGAGTTTCTACACCCTGGCATATTTGAGAAGTCAACAAAGAATAAAACTTCAACCGAACACAAGATTAGAAGCTAACTTAATTGTAAAGCAAGAAAACTGGAAGGGCAATTCTATCAGAGGTTCGAATGCATCGTGTGATACAACATGTGCATGCATAATCCTTCTATCTTTGCAGAAGTGATTTAACAAAGCTAAAACAGCCTGATCGAATTACAAGAGGCAGAATCAATGAGCAATATCTAGCGAAATATGAAAACACAGGCAAGAAAGAAAAGGTTTGTCCTTGTCTTCTGATCACCAATTAAGTTCTGATGAGACTACAGAAATGCTAGAGTATATCAACCCTCCTTCACTTCAGTTAGTGACCTGGTAAGACTTCTAACTCACATTTTCCCTCGCAAATGCTTCTGCACCATCAAATCCCAGGAATATATGAGGAGTCCGTTCCATGACTAGTCGTGCCAAAGAAATGGTGTTGACAACAGTGGTGAGCCCAGAAACAGCTCCACATTTCATTGTGTTTCCATCCATGATGCAAGCCTCCATTTCGACAGTGCCATTGCTGGTTAAGACCGAACCTCTGCCCGCATTGAAGTGAGGGTTGTTTTCCAACTCACGGACCTGGTTATCCCCGAACATGGTGAGAAGGGTATGACCAAATTTTTAGTGAAGGAATAGTCGCACGTAGGAAAACTGTAGCCACGCATCATAGGAAAAATTCAAAGAGCATAGTTCACATTTCAAGCAAGTCATCAATCATGTAACCTACAAGGAAGATGTCTCAAGACTTTCAAGACATCGGCAGGTATAAACCCAACAACTTTTGGCTCTCACTCTTCGTTTCTTATACCAAAATCTGTTTAACCTCCTTCAATTGTGTATTGATGTTTTTGAGCACTAATTTCAAGCAAGACCTGAAATTCTTCTATAGAAATTTTCCAGTCAACAAGAGCAAAACCCCTTTTTAGGCTAGGATGTTCTCGATCTTGTTCCAGGTTTATTCACTGTATTCAAAGAGACACTAGAGCCCAAGATGAAGCAAGCCATACCCGTGTTCAGAACACCGGATTTAAGATATGTGTGCACTACATAAAACAGAATGTAAAAGCAAAAATCAAATATCTTGATCTCATACTAAAACTAGACAACTCAAACTGCTAAGCTATTGCCTCATTCCCCTTCTTCTTGATAACTTGACAACAACTCAAACTCAACTCTCTCTTCTGACCAAAAATAAAAACTCAATTCTCACGTGATGTACTAAATCTTCTCGCCACGGGAAGATCTGGTGTCACCTGGAGAGAGAGAGAGAGAGAGAGAGCATACAAGGACACAAGCACCAGTTCAAAGTTCAGTATGATGATAAACTGCGGATCATTCATTTACCCGGGATTACGTTGCTTTGAGCACCATCATAAAACTAAAAACGAAGAAATACAAAGTAAGAACAATAAAGCAGATGGGTCATTTGAAATCTACAAGCACAACTCTCCAATCAGCTCAAAAAGAAATCTTTTTTTCCCGTTTTTCCTCTGCCCATTAACTAAAAGAACTCGGTATTCCATCGCGAAACACGTAAAAGTGATGCTCACGGAGAAACCTAGCGCGAATCGATTACCACGAGCTCGACAACGTCCAGGGGAGATTTCTTGGACTTCAGAGCGTCGACGCCGAGCTTGAGGCAGTGGCGGAGGCAGGCCTTCCTCGGGAGGCGGCGCTCAGGCGGCAGAGACAGCGAGATGTCCCCTGCTCCTCCGTGCAGTGCTATCGCCCACCCCATCCCCGCCGCCGCCGCCACCCCTCTCTCTCTGCAACAACGCCCGGGACCCAATGAGTCACGATCAGCACCTACCTTAAATACTCACGACACTACCAAAGAAAAGCAAAAAACGAAAACTTTATTCCCATAAAAGAAAAATCAGAACCGTATTTGTCCTCCCTATGATTGGTCGGTAGTAAAGAACAAGAACATCGTTAGGCATCGTAAAACAATTTATGACATTATGACCCTTTATTGTAATTGGATGTGAAGGTGTGATTGCATTATACATACATGTTTTGCCAGAAATGTCCGCAACGAAAGATCTTTCACCGACAAACGTAAAACTTTTGGATTTATTTTTTAAACGGGCTCTTGTAGTGATTTCGGACATGAAGTAAGTAAATGGCAAAAAAGTGATAAATAGTGCGACAAGTAAAGTGCAGGAAAGATGATGCTTGATAAGATAAATTGTAGAGCAAAAGATAGGCTTTTGATTGATTGATTGATTGATGATCCTTTACAAAGAGTCATATCCGACTATTTATAGGCGAATACAAAATAAAAAACGTTTCCAGCGGTTTCTTCACGTGAACATTATTCCAAAACTTTCATGCTTGCCTTGGTAACTGCTCTTCTTATCTTTAAGATGATTTAAACATATATCTAATTGCTCTGCATAATCATCGGTGTACGATAATTGTGTCATTTCCCCTGAACTAAGCTTTTATCTACCCAATGTTCCCACCTAATCGAGAGTCAATTTGCCATATCTTAGCTACCAATGCACATATCTTAGTGTTGCCTTGTGACTTTCCATGGGCTCTATGACCAATCAAGGCTCAAGCCAATTTTTGGTGTCAACATATGCCCCCTTCAAAGAATTATGAATCTTCTCCGACGAATCAACGTGTTTGAAAATCCGTACGACTTCTATTGCCGCCTCCTCGTGATGGATTTCCGTTGCCTTGTGTCAAATGTACCTCATTTACTCTGGCTTTATCATTGTGAAGTCTTGACGGTTCGAAGTACCTCTTACGATCCTTCGCCTTTTCTAAACCCTGAAATCCTCTTCCAAGATATGAATTTTTTTATCCTGATCGGATTTTCTTCTACAATCTTCAGTCTTGAAAAAACCTAACCCATTTCCATGGCTATGACAGATCAAGAAATCCCTTCACCAGATGATTATATCTCTCAGCATGAAGCCTTGATCAATGGCGAGGGTAAGGGTTTAGTTGTAGGTACTCTGCTCAATTTTAACAAGTCAAACTCACCATGCATTATGTTGGGTCTATATCTTACCAGGTCTAGCATCCCTTTGTCTGTCCGGGGCTTCTTCCCTCAGTGCAAGGATGAAAAATTACCTTTCCAACATGCCAAACTCAACGGGTGAGTCTGGTTAGCATCACCGTGCTTTAGATCTTTTCCTTCTTTCGATTTCAATTTTCTTCAATGGTACCTGGCACGAGGGAGGGATTGATGAAACACTTGAGTTCTTTTGCTTCGATTGGTAGCTTCATAATAGCTTGCTAAGGGCTTTAACTGGTTTTTGGTCACCATCCACTAATTGTTCTTCCGTTCGGGTCCAATGCCAACCACTCTTTTAGACACTATTATTGGACTTAGCAATTTTGGCGGAGATCCTTGTCAAAGCAACTTATCGAAATGTCCTTTTGTGGCTTCTTTCAAGGACTTCTCATATGGACCTTTCATTACTTAGCATATGAAAATATCGGGTGAAGTTTCTTCGATAGAACATATTGTTTTTCTCTTGGTTTGGCTAACCAAGTTTTCACTTGTTTACCAAGCTTTGCAAGTTTGCAAAAACTTGTGTAACCTTGCTTATCATATATATACCTCGGGGAAGCGTTTTGCTCTATGGAGACTTGTCTTAGCAACTCTTTACAGAGGCCTAGATTTTGCCTCTCAATCCATGCGAGAAGATACCACTGGCAATTTTATGGACCTTTCTAGATCCTTTAAGCCTGGATGAAGCTTTACTTTCCTTCTATAGTCTTCAATGAAAGGATCAGCCTTCCTAGAGGTGGCAAAACTGAGCTCTTTTTTTCTTGATTCCCTGAGGAACTAAGCTTCTAATGTTCAAACTCTTGCTTACTCCTTCAGGAGATTCAAGCTTTAAACACTTCTTCAGTTTGCTTTACCACAAATCATTGTCATCAGAAGAGCTTTCCCCTTTCCAAGCTTAGAATTCTCTGAGTTGTTTGACTTTTTGACAAAAATAAAAGATTTTGGCTTCACATTCTGACCCTTTTTGACCTTTCCCTCAGGCTTTCTCTCAAAGGTAAGTTCAAACCTGGTTTAGAGATTTACTCTCCCTAATATTATGCTCACCAATTCGGGCTTGTCTAGGGTCTCCCTTTGCATGTGTTATACTCAATGGAGTAACCATTCAATACCAAAAATAGGTATGCCGTCTCAGAAAAATTCAACCGTTTCAAGTGTCGTTGCTTGGTCACAATGAGAGTCCTCAATAATCATACTATGGCCCCATTCGTGCCTTGCCCTGATGAAACCAAAATATTCTCTCGTTCGTGGGCTAAGTATCAGGCCATAGAGTTTAAGGAGAATATATCCTCTATTTTTAGCAAAATCCAGACTAAGTGATCTCCCTCGTCGACCTCATGAAGTCCTAGCTTGACTTCTCCAGGCAAAAATTGCAGGGTCTCAAAAAGGAAGATTCTAATGGGTAACTTATCATTGAATCACTTATATTGGAGTATCTAAATTATCCCTAACCTATTCAGTGCATCTTTCTTCGCAGATGCTAACCGAGCTAATCCGCTCCAATTGAGGCAGAGGATCCCAGTCTGTCTAAACAGACAAAACCTACTTCGGTAATTTCGAGATGTAAGCTGAACTCACCAGAAGTACATCCATCTTCCCCAATAGACTTAGCAGCTAATGTTATTCAGGTGAATGAGTTCCTAATTAATTCTCCTAAGGTTAATTTTGAACCGATCACTGAAAGACTTTCTAGAGAAACTTCTCCAGTGGCTTTGAAGTTGTAGGACATGGAAACTCTTCACCTCTTGCCATTCTCGATAAGTGATTCGGAACTCATTTATTTTACCCCAAATATATATCTGCACATGGTGTTACTCCCCATTTTTTTTATATATATCAGATGTCAATCCTCCTAGCAACACTCTCCCTGCCAACAAAGATGTTGTTGATCGCACGATTGAAACTCAAGTTATACTTCAGAGTGCATCTGAAAAGAAATCAAATTACCACCTCATTGACTTGGTAAGGATGTTATCTATGTCGAAGATCTACTTGCAGCTATCAAGGACTCGGAAAAAAGTCCTATAAGCAACGATCAACTCGCGACTAACAGGATTCAGAGCAAGTTCCCACGAAATTTCAAAGCAAATCGCAAAATAGGTAGATTTTAAATCATCAGCAGTCTTTCGATTTTGTCTACATGTTCTTATTCTTATATTTTGATCAGGCTGAATTCCAGATACTGCCTCCTTTGGATGTTGGATCAACTACCAAAATAGAAGAACTCATAGCCTCCTTTCAATGAGAAGGAAATAGAGAGGCTCAAAGGATAGGTGCATATCTCCACTATCAAGCCTCTGTTGCCAACACCTGTCCAAATTTGAGGAGTCGACAACCAACACCGTGAAAGCTTACTGGCAAGAAGTCCTTTCCCTCATCGATGGTGGTTTTGCCCCTACCATTTGCCGTTTTGAAACAAAACATAGATTTTGAGAACTGATCGTAGCAATCAGCATCAGTGATCCTTCTCTTACTAGGACTCCTGAATTAACCGCTGTTTGCGCCAACTCCTTTGTTTAATTGACAAGAAGGTTGGATAGGTATAAGTCTAGCCAAGGTTGCCTGCAACATCTTACCAAATCAATGAGTGGTTGCTTACCGAGTTGAACTCTTCAACCATCAAAATGAGAAACTCCACAGATGTTTTTCGTAGTATGAAGCTCTCCACATCCAAGACCATATTATCCAAGGAGAAATTCAATCCCTTGAACTTCAACTCGCTGAGGCTTAGCGTAGAGGCAAGCTTCACTGACTGGGTATAACAGATTTGAAGTTGATGGTTTTGATTGATGAAGAGAAGTGAGAGAGACTTTTCAGGTTCGAAGGATTATACTACCTAGTTTGCTCGGCATGAGCCACTTAGTAGAAAATGTTTAGGGGAACTCGCGAAGCTCGAGGGTTATCTAAGATAGCTAAGCAATTCATAGAAGAATTTTTTACTATGTTCTAGCCTTGTAATATAATTCCCAATGAATGAAATGATCTTCTGGCCCTCTTTTATATTCTCCATAAAGATCATTCAGCTTATAAATAAAGTGAATCTCGACTACCTAGGGATTTTCTTTAAATATCTGACATCATTAGACCCGTGGATTCAAACACTTTGGTTTAAGCGGCAAAAATCACATCACATCTTTGAACATTCTAATCCAATCTTTAAAATATGAAGAGCCAGACAAGGTTGTCATAGGGCCTACTTCAAAACCCTTCCACCCCCATCTCGTTTTAATGAATGTTTTCCTCTAGCAATGGGAGAACAACTTCATATCCAAAGAGATATGTTGATAGACCGTCAATGGTCCCCTAGCGAGATACACCTTGCTCACTTTCCTATTTTTGACGAAAGATTCTACCGTTGGTTCTAGCGTTCGGCTCAAGGATCAAATAGGTGAACGTCGGGTATTTCTTGAGCACTTGAGCTCTATTGTCGTCCAAAATCATGTTGACTATAACATGATCGCAAGTTTATGTGCATTCTAGTCACCGTGTAAACATTATTTTTTCCTTCCTTTCAGGACTATATCGATGACTCTTTTAGACCTGCACTTCCTTACTGGTTTCCCCCTGCTCCCATTGAAGGCACAGAATTAGAGAGGGAGTATAGGATTTTTCCCAACTCTCTTTCGTCACTTCCCCTGAAGGCTTACCAACACGCTCACCAAAAGATTACTCTAGCTCGCATCGTAAAAGCTTGCTACTAAGATTGTCCCGAGTGCCTAGAGTTGGCTAGTTTCATGGCTAACAACCACAAGAAAGATATTGAGTTTTCCGACAAACAAACCTCACTGCTAATTTGCAAAGGGAAGAAACTTATGGAACACTGGCCCTAACCAAGACCTACTTCTACCTTGACCATAACCTGAGCAACATTGTGATGAAGTTTCAATGTGACTGCTAGATGAAAGGCTTAAAGACTTAACTATGGACATAGCCCTTAGAAGAACCCTAATCGATAACCTAGAGTTTGCTACGAACATCATGAGACTAGTGTAGCCAAGCTCAAGGAGAAGTGTGATTGCCTTTTTCTCAAGTCTGAGAACCTAGACTCCTAGAGTGCTTTGTTCAAGCAAAGCATCAACTATCTAAGAGTTAGTTGAACTCCTTTGTGATAACCATTAGGGCACATTTAGTATACTTTTCCACCACAGTAGGCATGTCGTAAGATCTGTTAAAAGGATGAATGAAAGACAAGGAATTTTTCTTGTTTGGTTGTTTATTTTTCTCATTCCTCATCTCCCACATAGTATGATAGAAAGGTTTTTAAGGTATTTCCTTTGATAAACTAAAGAAATTCTTTCCTATCCATGTCCATTAATCAGTATGCATTCTAGTAAAGACTTTAATTATTTGTTAAGGTCTTTCCCAAGTTGAAGACCACTTATTGAACGTCTCGTTCTTGATTTCTATCGAAAATATAGTCTTTCAAACCACATCACTAACATCGAAATGCTTTACCTTAACATGCTTTTTATATGCTTTAGCAACTCTTTTTTTCTACGTAAGTACATGATCTAAAGTCTTTGCTTGTATATCATCAGATAATCTAGGTTCATGTACATTAACTCATTATATTCCTCAAGTAAAATATCACTTTGCAATACACTCGAAGAGATTGAATGGTTATCTCTAGCGGTATCATAGCTTCTTGACCATATGCCAACATGAAAGGCTCATACTTGTAGTTGTTATTTTACATGTATGGTATGCCCAAACAATGTTGACATGTGGTATCCCACTCTCAGGGATTTTCCCCCAAGTGTCTCTTGATGAGATTCGCTATAATTTTTTTGGAGGCTTTGGCCTGACTGTTAGCTTGCACATAATAAGGAGTAGAATTTATTATTTTGATACCTTGGGATTGCATGAACTTAGACACTTCATTGCAGTAAATACGATCCCTGATCGAATATAATTGTTGATAGAATCCAAAACTGATGAATAATATGTAGTTTATAAATTCAATTAGATTTTCGGGGCTATATTTTTGTACGATTTAGCCTCTACCAACTTAGTAAAATAATCGAGAGCTTTCCCTGACTATGAGAGCTTTCTCTTCCCTCGGGTGGCTTCCTTATTCCCTTTCTCTCTTCCATCGAAACCTAGTATTCTCAGGCTATCAATGGCCTCACTGAGTTCTTACACTCATTCACTGTCCTTTCTGCCACTCTTATACCCTCTGCCCCCTTTTTATAGATTACACCAAAAATCCTAAAATTCAAAACCCTAAAATCTCAAAAACCCTAATATCCCTCTGTCTTGGCTCTGCTACTTCCTTTGGCTCATCCGTCCGATCCTCAAAGTTGCGCCTTCCCCATGGCTACAAAGGCTGGATGTTCAAATATGAGCTTCCTGTGGTTTGCTACTCGAAGGAGTCTCCCACTCACAGCTGCTACGTCTAGAGGTTTAAAACCTTTGCTTCCTATATTTTGTTTGCATCATCTAGTGGATCCTTTTGTTATCCTAAAAGAAAGCAGCAATATGGATCAAGATATTCGCTAAATGCCCTCTGTAATCGACTGGGACATCTATGGACTAGAACCAAAAAAGCTGAAGTTGATGAAGTGGTCACCGAATCAAGCCTCAAAGAAGGGGAACGGACTATTTTGGGCGACTCTATAGGAACCCCATTGTTAACTTTCAAGCTTTTCAGTCTACGATGAAGAAGGCATGGAAATCTAATAAGGTATGGTGTTCTCACCTTAAGATGGGCTTTTTTCCTTCGTCTTTGAATCTGTGGAGGACAAATGCAGAATTCTAGACTCTGGCCCCTGGTCATTCTCTCGGCACCTCTTAGTCCTAAATCCTGGGAACCAAGCTTTGTCCCCCAGTGTTTTAGCTTTTCCTCGTGTGCTTTTTGGCTCCATATCGTAGGGCTGCCTGTGGAAGGAAGAATAAAAGAGGTCATTTCCAGCATTGCAGAAAAAGTAGGAAGTGTAATGATTTTAAAATTGAAGCAAAAGGGTATGCAGGCATTGCAGTCTGCAAAGTAAGAGTTACTCTCGACCTCACATCTCCCCTGGAACTTGGTATTATTTATAGCTATAAAGGGAAAGAGCTCTGGATCGATTTTCGTTATGAAAGACTATCCACATTTGTTTTTCATGTGGGAGAATTGGACACTATGCCCAAAACTGTACTGAGATCCCCTATGTAAAAGAGAATTTTGATAGTAATGGCAGCATTTTCTATGGGCCATGGCCTAAAGCTGAAACGAACACCCCAAGCCCCTACTGGAAATCCTTCTATGAGGTGAAAATGAGATGAAATGGAAGAAAACCATTCTAGAAACTCCAGAAATTCCCAATCCTACAAACAACCACCCGAGAGAGGACGACGAGAATGGAAGGAGGGGAAGTTCTAGTGAAGAAAGGGCTAAAAGAAAGATTAGCGAAGTTGAAGAAATTTTTCCTTCCGGGGTATCACCACATCAACTTGCAGCAGCACAGAAAAAAGCCTCAACTCCTTGTAGAACTCCCTTCATCCATGGAAGCAGCTTCCAAAGAAAGACCCGATCTAAACTGGCCAACAGAGAAGCAAAGAAAGGCAGGTTGTCACACCTTACCGAGGAGAAACAGATGCTAATGTTGCTAGATGAGTCAAATTTACTTGAGACCCCTTTGAGTACCCTAGAAGACTCACACCTACGGGAATTGGTGGCTTGCCCTAATAAGCCACCGAGTAACAAATGAGTATCCTAGCTTGGAACTGTCAAGGGTTGGGCACACCTTGACGGTTCAGGCCTTAGAGCCGTCTCGGCTCAAGAAAGGCCCAGTTTAATTTTTCTCTATGAAACCAAGAATCAAGTTGGGGTTATTTAGCGGGTGAGGAAGAGGCTATGTTTAAAAATCAATGGGTGGCTAATCCGATTGGTATCGATGGTGGTTGGCTCTCTTTTGGAATGATGATGTGGGTGTGGAAGTTCTTTCGGAGACAAAAGACTTCCTTGACATTAAATTTGAAGATCCAACTCAAGGGAGACCTTTAAAATAACATGCTGCTATGCTCCTGCGAATTTCAGGAGAGACTAAGGTTTGGGATAGTATTAGATGAATGAAATCTAGTAGTAACCTTCTGTGGATCTGGATTGGGGATTTCAATGAGACTCTTTATGTATGGAAGAAAGTCGGTAGGAGAGAGGCCGATAACTATAGAATGAAATCCTTTAAAGGACTCTTGGAAGACTGTGAGATGGTGGATATTGAGAGTAAATGATGTGCTTTTACTTGGTCTAATAATAGAGAAGGGAAAACCTGGTGAAAAAGAGATTAGATAGAGTGGTTTGTAATTTAGCCTAGAGACTCGCCTTCCTGACCATAATCTTTGCATTACCAGCTGTTGACTCAGACCACAGCCATATTTTGCTTGCTCTTTCTTCTAAGAAAGTTAAGAGAAAGAAATCCTTTAAATTTGAATCATTCTGGCTACAAAGCAAGGAATGTGGCCGAATTATCAAAGAACTGTGGAGGAAACGAAGGCGCAGGGGCTGAACTAGTGGAACTTCTAAGAGCTGTTTTAGTAAACCTGGAAAGTTGGAGCAGAAAAATGTTCCTAAATAGAAAAAACCAAATTCAGAATTTGCAACTAGAACTACAACGTATCACGAATAGCCAAACTTCAATATCAGGCAGGAATATTCAGAAAGAGATTATTTTGCAAATGGAGAACTTAGGGAGAGGGAGAAAATGTATTGGGGCTTAAGATCTAGAGTCATTAGCTGAAATGGGGGGACAAAAACACAAAATTCTTCCATGCAACTATCCAGCGAAGACAGAGAAATATAATTTCCACGCTAAAGGAGATGACGTCGAAGTTTTTCAGTAATTTATATAGCACATCCGACCCTCAGAACTTTGATCTGATGCTTGCACAATGTCCAAAATAGTCCCATATGGAATGAATGCAGCCCTAGATGTAGAAGTTACAATAGAAGAGGTCCAAAAAATTATTTTTGGTATGGGAAAAGAAAAGGCACCGAGACTAGATGGTCTTAATGGTTTATTCTACCAGCAGAATTAGGAGTTCATTAAAGGAGGAGTTTTCAAGGAAGTCAAGGAGTTTTTTTACTTAGGAAGGATGAACTCAAAACTAAACAAAACCTACATTACCCTTATCCCAAAGGTCAAAAATCCAAAGACACTTGATCAGTTCAGGCCTATCAGCCTATGCAATTTTGCATACAAGATCATATCTAAGATCCTAGTGAATAGACTGAAATGCTGGCTGCCCTCTATTATCGCAAAAGAACAGAGCGCATTTGTAGGGGGAAGACAAATCCAAGATAACGTATTGATCATCCAAGAAATTCTGCACCATCTAAAGATCCGTAAGAGAAAAAAGAGGTTTCAAGCTATTTTGAAACTGGATATGAAGAAGGCATATGACAGAGTTGAATGGGATTTTCTGAGTCGTGCTTATTGAATATGGGATTTAGTGCAAGGTGGGTGGATAGAGTTATGAGTGTGTTACCTCAGCAACGATGAGTGTAAAATTGAATGGTGAACCTCTAAATTTTTTCCATCCTTCAAGGGGCATTAGACAAGGGACCCTATTTCTCCATATCTATTCATCCTCATGGCTAATACCTTACCTTCAATGATGAAAAAGGCCGTCTTAGATGGGACTATTAGAGGTATTAAAATGAACAAATCCTGCCCTCCTTTATCACATCTCCTTTTTGTGGATGACTCCATTTTCTTTCTGGATGGGAAATTGATTGAAAGCTAAAACTTAGGGCTGATTCTTAATCAATACTGTTATGCTTCGGGATAGGAGATAAACCTAAACAAATCGAGGCTGTTTATGGGTCCAAGCTACCCCTTACAGCTTCAAGAGAGCCTAGCATGTATCCTCAAAGTTCCTATGATGAGGAAAACGGGGAAATATCTAGGTCTTCCCTCTAACTGGGGTGACACAAAGAAACAGATGCTCTT
>JAGVVM010004656.1:0-13449 GCA_019149425.1 Psidium friedrichsthalianum | reverse complement strand
CCTTAGCTTGATCTATAGCAATCTATAGATTGGGGTCATGACACCGATCTTGGCTGAAAATCATCCCCGAATAGCAAGGGATTCTAGCACAAGATAGCAATTAGGTTAGACTTAAATTTGTGATAAAAATGGGGCTGAATCAATCATGAAGTCGGGCTGATTAGCAGCTAATCAATGTCGAAGTAGGGCGGATGGGCTGAGCTCGTCACAAGGGCAGTGGAAGACATCGCAAAAGGGACTTCAGAGAATTTTTAGTGAAAGATAACACCAAAGGATGGACGACAACGACATGGGAAACCTACGACATTCAGAGGAAACAATCATGGTGTGGCTGGATCTCCTCAATCTATAAAAGCATGCAAGCGATCTCTTTATGAAAGATTAAGAACACAAAGGTGAACATGTGGTATCAATTGCTATGATGGTCTTCATGCAATGAATAATTAAAAAAAAAAAAGGTTTGACATCAACAAGGATAAGAATCCAAATGCAGAAAAAAAGCATGGATGATAAGATGATGATGCTGGCTCTCTCCCTCCATTAATCAATGGATTTCAATGTGAGTGCTTTGCACCAAGCGTGAAGACCACCACTAGAATTATCTCTTCAATCCCCAGCCACTAGAAGTGGAGATCATCAAGGTGGACATTCCTCTTGTGAGTGCCTTCGTAGGTCTTCAATGGAGTCCACCCTCCAATTGTGGACTTCCTTTTTTTCACGATTTCTCAAGTCTCTCTCCTTTTACCTCTAAAAATTCTCCATCTGCCGTGTACCAATTTTTGAGACCTCTCTTTTTGTCTGACCTAATGATATTTAAATAGACAAATCTAGGTTGACTTCATGGACTTGGTCAGTCATCTGGCTTGAAAGTTCATGGTCTTTTTTGATTAAGCACTAGCGGGTTTATTAAGTCAACCCATTTGGACTTATCTTTTAACAAGAGCTTTGGCCAGTCTCTATACTCCTTTATGTGACCAAGGCTTGTCTCTCTACTAGCTTAAATAGGCCTCAATCATGGATTTTAGTCATTTAAGGCTTTTTCCTAATTAGGTTTTTAATGGGCTGAATTAACCTTGATTAGGCCTTAAAGGTCCTCAAAAATTTTGGGTTCACTACCCTCATATGATGGCCGAATTTTTCCTTATGTTCTAGCCTATTCTACTTATCCATTTCAGGTCTATTTTTGCCACCGGTCTAATGAATGCAAATTCAATGTAGGCAAATAAAATATGCTACGCATGAGAAATTTTTTTGGAGAGAACTAAAGTTAATTCTCATTTTTTATCAATATAAATGATTTAAAGAAATCAAAATTTAGGTGTCAACACACTAGGCATGCTATATGATGTTTTGATGCGATTGATTTGCATGACCTAGCTCCTTAATTTAGCACTTTCAATTCTTGATTGTGGTTGATAGGATAGTCACTCCTCATTTGTGTGAACCCATTTAGAATTTAGAGCTTACCTCACTCCGAGACATTTGTATGAAATCCATAGATAGGAAAATTGCTCAACTTAGATACCAAAAGGGTGTCAGCGAAAATGTGGGCGTAATTAAGTCCTTGATCCCTCTTTTCTGGTTTTCATGGAGCTGAATGAACTCTCTCGACCACTCGATAGGGTTTCTAATTTATCCTCCAAAAATAAATTGGTGGCAACTCTAACGGCATGTATACATTGCACATGTCACCTGACAACACTAAGGTTGAAATGTATTTTAAACAAAAAGAAAATACCGCAATTATGATTTGTTATGGGTCGGGGAGGGCCTGCACCTTGATCTCACCATCCTATGAGTGGATGAGAACATGGCAATTCATTAACCCCCACAAAATTACAAACTTTCTCGAGAGGGTTGCAACAAAAGCTTTAAGAATAAGGTATGGGCATTATGATTTTTTTGTCATACCTTCTAGACTAATAAATATGCCTGCTACTTTCATGAATTTGATAAACGGGGTATTTAGGTAATAGCTTGATAAATTTATTATGGTACTCATTGATGATATTCTAGTGCATTCGAAAAGTTTGGAGGAACACGAGCAACACTTGAGGCTTGTTTTGCAGACTTTGCATGAGAAAACGATGTATCCTAAATTCAATAAGGGTAACTTCTGGCTTGATCATATAGAGCTGTTGGGCCATGTAATTTCAAAGGGTGGTATTTCTGTTGATTCATAAAAAGTTGAAATAGTTGTTCAGTGGAATCATCCTATAAATATTACAGAAGTGAGAAGTTTTCTCAGGTCAACAGGTTATTACAAACACTTTGTGGAGGGATTATCCCATTATTACAAACAATTTGTGGAGGGATTATCCCAAATTGGTTGTCCACTTACTTGCCTAACTCATAAGAGGGTTAAGTTCATGTGATCATATCAATATGAGAGCAGTTTCCAAGAATTGAAGAGATAGTTAGTTTTGGCTCCTATATTGACCTTACCTTTAGGAACTGGTGGCTTCACTATCTATTGTGATGCATCTAAAGAAGGTTTAGGTTGTGTGTTTAAGTAGGATGGTAAAGCGGTGACCTCTGCCTCGAGATAGTTGAAAGCACATGAGAAGAAAATATCACACTCATCATCTAAAGCTAGCTGTAACTATGTTTGCCTTCAAAATATGGCGACACTACTTGTATGATGAGAAATGTGAAATTTTTACTAACCACAAAAGTATGACGTATATCTTTACTCAAAAAGAATTGAATATGAGGTAGAGAAGATGGTTAGAACTCTTGAAGAATTATGATTTGTCTATCAACTATCATCTAGGTAAGGCAAATGTAGTAGTAGATGTCTTGAGTCGTCAATCTTTTGAAAACATGATAGCATTGCTCACTTATCAGCAGCCTATTCTCGAGGATATGAGGAAACTCAAATTGGAGGTGTTGCTGTATCAGCAAGGTGCTCGACTAGCTAATCTTCGAGTGCAACTAATGTTGATTGATAGAATCAAGAATAAATAAAATCAGGATTCTTAGTTGAGAAAGATCAAAGAAGGTGTGGAAACTGGGGGACAACTAAATTTTATTATCCATTTGGATGAGTCATTGAGATTTCGTGGTCGGCTATACATTCCCGATGATGTAGGATTGAAAAAGGAGATAATGTAGGAAGCTTACATTGCTAGAAACTCGATTCATCTAGGAAGTGCTAAGGCGTATATGAATTTCAGAGGAATTTTTGGTGGATCAACATGAAAAAGATATTATAAAATTTATCGATCAATGCCTAGTTTGTCGGCAAGTAAAGATTGAGCACCCAAAACCAGTGGACAGTTGTATCCACTTGAGATACCTAAATAAAGCATATCACCCTGGACTTCATTGTTGGTTTACCGAGGATTCCTAGCTACAAGAATGATATATGGTTGATTGTCGATCGATTGCTTAAGTCGGCACACTTCTTATCATATTATTTTGGCCTTTCAGTGGAATACATGCCAAAGTGATACGTGAATGAGATAGTCAAGCTTCATGGAGTCCCGGTGAGTATTGTTTCCAATAAGACAATAGGGATTCTAGGTTTGTGTCCAACTTTTGGAGGATTTTACATGGAGTGTAGGGTACTAAACTCAAGTTTAGTATAACTTTTCATCCACAAAGAGGACAATTCAGACATTAGAGGATATGCTGCGATCCTACGTTATTGACTTTGGTGGTTTGTGGGATGAACATCTACATTTGATGGAGTTTTCTTATAATAACAATTATCATTTCAGTATAAAGATAGCTCCTTTTGAAGCTTTATATGGTCGAAAATGCAGGAGTCCTATTTGTTGGAACGATTTTAGTGAGAAAAAACAAACTAGCCCTAAGTTCATACAACAAAGGAGAAAGTCAGGCTGATTTGAGAGCATTTGAAAATAGCTCAAAGCTATCAGAAAAGTTATGTGGACCTCAAAAGGTGTAACGTACAATTCAATGTGAGAGATCATGTATTCTTGAAGGTTTCACCGATAAAGGATGTTATGAGATTTGATACTCGTGGGAAGTTAAGTTCAAGATATATGGGACCATTCTTGATATTAGAGAAGATTAGCGAAATTGTCTATAAAGTTATTTTGCCACCAGCATTATCCGAAGTGCATAATGTATTTCATGTGTCATTATTGCGGAAATATATGCCGAATCTTGAACATGTATTGGATTTCACTCCCTTGAGATTAAGGGAGAACTTGACGTATGAAGAGCAACCTATTCGGATTGTCGATAGGAAGGATCAAGTGCTATGATGGCGGATTATTTTCTATGTAAAGATTTAATGACAAACCACATTGAGAACGAAGCCACTTGGGAGCTTGCGGAGGAGGCAAGATGCAAGTACTGTCACTTGGTTGATGGTTCACGTCTGTCTAAATTTCCAGAATAAAACTTTTGTAAAGATAATAGATTGTAATATATAGGCCCAATAGCCCATTTTCCTTTAGCCGGAACTTAGGCCCCTTTGCTTCTTCTTTTTTTCCTTCTTCAACAAATAGTGTGAAGATCATCCACGAATAAACCAAGAAAGAAAGAGAGAAATCAGAGAGAGAGAGAGAGAGAGAGAGAGAGAGAGAGAGAGAGAGCTCGTGGAAAGAAAAGAAAAGAGAGATATCTTCATGCGCCCTCACTTTGAAGCAGAATCAATGCCATCTTTACAATGCTAGATAAGAATCAAAGTCTTTATTCATCTAAATAAAGTAAATTTTCATATTTATGGCACAATTTCAGATGTACGTCGAGTCTGAGTCACTGCATTTGATTGAAGAGTTTTTGGATTACATTTTTGTATAAGGATGAAACTTTAGAGTTTCATGGAGTTGTGGAATTTATCGGATCTTGATTTGATATTATGGTTTGCTCGAAACAAGTTTTTCAAATCTGATGTGCATAGTACTATGCAAATAATAGATTTTGGGGTGTTATATCTTCATTTTTCAGTTGTCTTTTGGGGTTGGCTATGTTAGGAATTTTGTAATACATCGAGTAATCTTCATTTGTACTATAAGATGGCTTGAAATGGAGCTCGATGGAGAGAGTTATAGCCTTAAAAAAAATTTGGCACGCAAGCTATCCATAGAATATAGCAATGGGTATTTGCTATGGGCGAGTTTTTGTTGACATGTAATCGTCATTCTATTGTTAAATACGTGTAAATTGGTTGAGTCGTGCGATAGAGTGGCATTTTAATAGTTTTTTTTTTACCCGTTTTCTGCATATTTGATAGGAATTTGGACACATCGACTCTAGTAACCATCGTAATTTGCTTTTGGCTTTATCAGGTGAGTGATACCGTTTCTTTTTGTATTTGTAAATTCATATTCCGAAAATGATAATACTAAATATGTTATGACTAAAGAAATAGCACTTCTATTGCATAAAACAAGATCAAACATTTATGATTGTTTTGTTTATTTGAGACGGTTTGTGACTATTTTATGCTATTAATTTCGAGTTGGTTGTGATGTAAATTATGGTTTATGAAAATAACGTTGTTATGAGTTTGTGGTGCTCAAGATAATTGTGAACCTGGCTGAAGGGTTCGTGGATATGTGCATACCAGTTTAGGATATCGTTATGAGCCAAGCCACCGGCATTATAGGTAGAGACCTTACCAAGAGGGAATCTTGATCTCCTTTTGTCATAGACGTTATATGTTACTACGGTGAGAATCTTGAGCATGTGGTTAATCAATGGATAGGCTATTGATACGTGTTTTGATGAGATTAGTCAATGGATAGACTATTGACTTGTGTTTTTGATGAGATTAATCAATGGATTAGACCATTGATATTTGCTTTGATGTTATGGTCTGAAACAAATACTTTTGCTATGAATGTGTTATGCTGATGTGAAATATAACTCGTTTTGGTCATAAAAGTTTGATATGTTCCGAGTTTGAGATAAATGAGTTATATTTTGAGTATTAAATGTGCATAGTGATTGTTCGATCTACTTAGAAGAGTGTATTACTTATTCAACCGTGTTAGTTTACTCTTTTCATCTTTCTTATCTTTCAGATTCAACGAGTGCAAGTAGGACGTGAGCGATCGTTAGCAGATGACATTTTTTTTAATGTGAGGCATTTAGGTATGAGTTGTGAGTTGGATGTGGCTATGATGAGCTCTTTGAGTTGTTGTTAGAAGTGTACATCCTTTTGGTAGAAATATGTATATATTTGTTGATAGTTTAGTAACAAACTCTGATTTTATAACAAAGAATTTCTTGATCTAGTATATGGATGTAGATATTTGATATCAAGTTGAGTGTTAGTTCTGTTGAGACCGCGTCCTTTTGAGAAAGGACCATGTTATAGGGATTTTGGGGTTTAACAAAAAATCAGTAGGGTTTTAACTAGAGCACTTATTGGAGACTATTCAAATCAAAAGCACTCGATATATATCATGTTATGGTTCAAGCCCATTGCCTACTGGAGAATGTTGTTTCTAAATCAAAATCGCCAAGGAAGATCAGAACCAGAAAGACACACTGTTGTGATTTTTCACCTTCCATGGACATTTGTACATCCTCGCAAAGATGTGAGCTTAGAACGAAGCATGCTTGACACAAATACATATAAACTCCAATATAATTTGGAAATTGCTCGTATTTACCGAACTTTTTCAAGTTGTATTGCATCCATTGCTCGAGAATACATGGAACTTCAGAGGATTCTTTGCCAAGAGAATCGTACTATTCCTCCTGAAATATGGCCTTCAAGTTGTATTGTATCCATTGCTCAAGAATACATGAAACTTCAGAGGATCCTTTACTAAGAAAATTGCACTATTCCTCCTAAAGTATGGCCGTCATATGCAGATGATGAGTCTTGGGACCATTTTGGAGCATATAATATCACTAGAGATACCATCCAAGAAGCCTTGCATTATTTTCGCCAGTAGAATTAGATATCCATGGACACAAATTCCCAAGATCCATGGAGAGGACCCTTCTCTCAGGACCCCTATGCACTTGATGATATTCCCTCTAATTCACAAAACAATAATTCCATCCCACTAGATGATATTCCCTCCAGTCCATCTTTCCCTCCAAATTCCATTCGAGACGGTAACCCTGACCTTACCATATAGGAAATCGAGGACCTTTTGCAAGCTTTTAAGAGGCAAAAGGACGGAGGAGATTGTTTAGACTGCCCACTAGACTCAGACAGCTCACTAAAAAGCACTGAAGAAGGATTTCCAAACAAGATTTAAAGTTATTTGTCCTGTCATATGTGTGTGTTCCCTTTCAATAATTGGCCTATAGAGGTCAAAAGTAATGTTTATCTATCGAATTTGCGAATCCAATGTGTTTTGTAGTTTTGTTCAGTCAAGTTACCTCTATAACGCCCCCTAAATCATGTAATTGGGTAAATTTCGCCCTCCTCCATAAAATTATGTGTGTTTATCAATCTCATGGCTCTTTAGATTCTCCTTTCTTCTTCTCATCAAGATATGGTGCCTCAACTAAGAATCCTTTTGTTAATTCAATAGTATGGTGTGCGTTAGTATGCTATCCACTTGCCATTTTGTAGAACTTGTGGATTAGAAATATCTAGCATTATAAAGGCTGAGTTTTAAGATTGAATCGAATAACTAAAAGGCAGTCCCCTGAAATCTATGTAGCACGGACACCGACACGCAACTCGACACGACACGGCATTTCTCAAAAATAGAAAACTCCGACACGTCGAGGACACGTTGTATTAAATATATTTTTAAATATAAAAATAATAAACGAAGCCAAAACATGTGTCATATACATTAATTTGAACCGAAGAGGGCAAGTTTCTATTTATGTCAAGTTTGATAAACTCAGGAGCTTTTTTACGAAAAGGTCATTTGATTCGTATTATAAAGTCAAAAAAAAAAAATATCATATGTGCTTCTGAGTATAAAAAATTTCAAAGGGCTTGAGGTGGGTTAAAAACCTAGTCAGGTGGGAGAGTATTATGAAATTGCGCTTTAACAACCCAATTTGTAATCTTGTTTTGGGCCTGTGCACAATGGGTTAGCCGTCGTAGCTTTTCACTTTTGAAAACAAGTCTGAGCACTCCTTGATCAATGCTTGTATTTCCCATGAGACTATATCTATGTCTTGGAGCATTTTTACCAAATAGATACTGTCTGACTCCAAATCTAGGAGCATTTTGACCAAATAGATATTGTCTGACTCCAAATCTATCTCTTCAAGCACTCTATCTGCAAACCCACGTGAGTTCAAGCACTTCAAAGTATCCAACAGAGCTAGGATTTCGGCATGAAGGGAAAATCGGACATTCATAGACCTCGCTGCTCCTTCAACCAATAGCCCAGAGGAGTATCTGCATACCCATGTCACCGCGCTATCAGCTTCTCCCTCCATGAACGCTCCATCGACGTTAATTTTCAGAGCTCTCGAGCGCAATGGAAACCAAGAAGTCTATGAGATCTCCTTATTTTTCCTTTTTTCTATGGATTTCGAGCTCTATCTAATGAACTTCTCCTTCATTGCACACACTTTCATGATCACTTCGAAACCGGCAAAGTTCCAAAAGTTTTTCTTTTTTTTTTAATGGTCGTGTCCGACACGCTAGACACACGGGGGACACGCGTCCGACACGCATTGACCGAGTGTCGAAATTCCGACACGGGGTCAACGAGTGTCGGACGCATGTCCCCCGTGTGTCGGACGAGTGTCAGTGTCCGATGCGTATCTGACACCGACACGCACACTTAAGAGAAGCGTCAGTGCTACATAGCCTGAAATTGGCTAAAGGGCTTGAGATTGGGGATAGCATACCTATTTCTAATTCACGCTCGTCTCCACTTCCTTCATGGTATCAGAGCTATTTATTATCGACATTGAGTTAAGATTAAGATTCTCTTGTCAGGACCTACATGGTGAGAAAAAAAAATTGAAATCCCTCATGAAAACTCCTTTAGACTCTTCACCTATATACATAGACTCTTTTGTTTTTTTATTCCCTCCTCTTGAACTTTGAAAATCTTCAGTTTCGAAGATGGACTATCTTTATAAAGTAGCCTATCTTAATGAGGACAGGAAGATCTCAGAAACTTCACATCCTATGATGAATCCGTATTCTGCTTTCAACAAACCCTCATCTTTCTCCCCCATAAAATCCATAAAACACTTGACCAGACATATCCCTTGAATCATTAAGGAGTATATTTTGTCTTCCAAGTTTGATCAACATTCTATATTGTCCACCCAATAAGAATAGTTTATTACCTTACAAATCCCTCAAGAGTTTTCCCTTTAGTGGGCTCAACAAGGATATATCCATCTTTATGTTAGAGCCATTCGTCTTGTTTTTTCGTTTCATGGATGAAAAGGATTGCCTATTATTGCAAGAATAGCCTTACTAGATACTTGTTTTGTTGACTATCAGCTTGCCTGTGTGGAAACTATTCAGACTACTCTGAATGCAAGTACTATTTTTGTCACTCTCTTTCCAAACTTTAACATGGCTCTTATTGATCCTAGTCTTTTTTCAACCCATAAAGTACAGTTGTTGATTACTGGAGCTCCTCAGACTCTTGGATCCCTAGCTGCCACTCTACATTATCAAATGATTTATAGAATCCAGAATCATGCTATTGACCTCAATCTTCTTAGTTTGAAAGATACCATGTTCATCTCTATTGATCATGATCAAACTTCATGCATCCATATACCTAGATAAATCCCCAGAAACTAGCCTATTAAGCTTCTTCCTGATAGCTGGGTCACAAACTATGAAAACATCCACCAAAATACTAGACTTGTACAATCCTCTGTACCCTAGTTCACCAGGAAGAAAGATGGTACTATTACCATCAAGTTTTCCAAAGAAAAGGAAGAATCTTCTTCTATTTTTCCTACCATCCTGTGTTTCTCCCTATATGTCCAACTAATCTTGTTAATATGGAATTTCCTGATTCCAAAGGATTTGTCCAGTCTTTCGACTCGATTAGACAACTTGTTCACTACTACAAGGATCTCATAAGGCACTTCTTTTAGGACATTGATTGTACCTATTCATCATGTTCCCAAAGCCCTTACAAAGAAGATGACAGACCTTCTTTCAAAAAGAAGAAGAAAAGAAAGAAAGATGCTCTCTATCAGAGATATCTTAACAACGATCCCATGGCGGGACCACTCAGAGAAGATGGTGGAGTTCACGATTTTGTATGGATGGCTTGAACCTCCATAAATCACAATATCACAACCTCCTTGCTTAGAACTAGACCATACACCAAAACCACCACCGTCACTATCACCCAAAAAGTCTGTTACTTCTCCCTTCTATAAACCAATCCACAAATGAATAAAGAAGAATTCTTGCCTTATTGGCCTCCCTCAGCCATACACCTATGCCCCAAAGTCAAAACCACCTCCAGTCATACCCAGTGTATTCATGTTCCGATCAGATGATTTCCCACCACTTTAAGTACCAAATACTAGAAATAGCAGCACTAGGTTTCCTCCTTTAGAAAGGTGCTTTGATTTTCAACAAAATTATCTCCATTCACCGAAGGTACCAATTCCCACTGATGTAAATGCTCAAGGATGACAAAAGGGACCTACTGCTGCCGAAATTGTCTTGAATTAGCAAACAAAAAATGCTATTACCCAAAGTGAAGTTCATAACACGGTCTCTAACCATCTCGAAAGAGTAGATCAGATGACTGCTTAGTCTAAGAAGATTTTGGAAAACTTTTAGAAGAGACTGCATTATTGGGAAGGCCAAACTCTTGAGATTGAAAAACTCAAACATCAAATCGAAATCCTCCAAGACCGAAAGCCTTATGCACATTCTGATTCTCTTTTCTTCCTTTCTCTCGTACTAGCCCCAAAACCAAAATCTTCCCCTTTAAGATCATCCTCCTCGTTCACGGCAATCCTTAGCTTAATCGATCCACCACTTGGGTGTAACTTCTTGTCACTCAAAAATAGAGTGCAAGAGAAACAAAGGGAAAAAGGAATCCCATGAAAAAAAGAAAACACCACTTTCTCTGTTTCTACCAAAATCATCTCCTAAATCACTTTTGGTGTCAAATCCTTTGAAAAATTTTCTAAGACACCAAGTTCAAATTCCTATCATCTCTGCCATAAGTGCACCTTCTTCTTCTTCTTCTTCTTCTTCTTCTTCTTCTTCAGAGAATACAATTATTATGATGGTAGATCCACCTCCAGATGAAGAAATGGACTCAAAACCATATGTTGTTCATCCTACTCCTCAAGCTGACAACCATATATTATTCATCCTACTCCTCAGGTTGACACTTCGACATCGTCGTCGTCATCATCATCCAAGGTATACTCTACCTTAGATGATATTCCTTACCACAAGTGACCTAAAAGGCTCCAAGAATTCCATACCTGATTGATGGCTAACCACTAGGCACCTTACGAAGCACAGTACATATGAAGTGCTACTTGAATTCTCAAGTAGATTCATAGAAACCTTGAAAGATTGGTGAAAAGCAGTCGTAGAACAAGACCAAATGTACTTCCTGACTCAGAGCTTGGATGAAGCTATCCAACTCATTCACATGGTCTTCATCGGTAAACCTGAAAGCTTTATTGAACTTGAGAGAAAAGAGTTCTTGCACCACAAGTTTTGGTTAATGGAAAAAAGAGACCTCGATCGGCTCTTTTATTTGCCAAGCATAGATTGAAATCTCAAACCAATCTTCCTATCTTCTACTCCCAAAGAAGTTAGCCAAGCAACCAAGAAGAACTTGCAAGCAAGACAGAGGCCTATAGCATATGCTATACTTAGAGAAATCCAACAAGCAGTCCACATTGCTCTTAAAGAGTTGTGCTTCCAAAAAGAACTTTTTAGAATCTATCTTTGGGAAAATAAGCAGCTTGACAAAGCATGTGTTAAGCTAGGATGGAAAATCAAATGTTTTAAAAACTACAATGACCCTTCTTGCTCCGATCACAAAAAGAAGAAGCATTTCAAAAAGTTATCCTTCAAGAAAAAACGAAATAGAGACAAATGGAAGTTTCTCCGTAAGAAGAGAAATCTCTCTTCTAAGAAGAAGCACAAGTTTGACAAATGTTACATATGTAATAAGAAAAGGCATTTTGCCAAAGAATGCCCTCGAGCAAAACATCAAGGAAGCCATAAAATCCGGAAGATAACGCAAAGCACTAGAGTCCAATTTGATGATGACATTGAATCTTTTTTCTCCCTCGAAGATGAACCCTCTCTTGATACTCTTTGTGCTATACGAACCTATTCCTCTTATGAATCTTCAAACGAGCCACCTTTGGAGAAGGATACCTTTGCCTTCTTCTTGAACTCCTTCCATATTCAAAAATCAATCTTCCATCCATATATTCCCATCCAAATATATCTTTCCAAGTACCATAAACCCATTTTCGCAATTACTCTTATTGACATTGGAGCTAGCATCCCTCATGGATACGAAAGTTTTCCTAAAAGAATACTGGACACCTTACATTGGGTATTTCAATTCTACTTTCGGAGATACTTTTGCCACCAAATTTCGTAATAAGCCCATTATATTCCAAATATTTTCCAAATTTTCTATCAATATCAAAATTTTTGGATGCAATTCTCCTGATAAGAATATTATCATTGGTTGGGATATTCTCACTTGTCTCCCACAACTTAGAATCTTATCCACTGATCTAAGATTCAAAAATCATTTCCAAGAGTTTGTGGACATTCAGAGACTCTTTATCATTCAACCATAAATCCTTGATCCTATCATCCAAAATCTTTTATCCTATTGTTTTGACTCTCACTCACAATTCTCTCAAACTTGTTCCTATCCTTTGTGAAAGAACACAGATTTCTTTATTAGGCTCCCTTTCAAAAGGAATGAGGATATCAATCCTACCACTGCCAGTCATTTCGGTATGAACCTAGACCATCTTGTCCTTACTTAGTAAGAATGTGCTGAATTATTTGCTCAAGGTCTGATTGAACCCTCTATTTTTTAATGGGCTTGTAAAGTCTTTTATGTTAAGAATCAGGAAAAACTCTAGCTGGTAATCAGCCTTTGAACCAATTCCTCCAAGATGATAAATTCTCATTTCCCCACAAAAATTCTCTTTTCCTCAGCTTAGCTTGAGCCAAGATCTATTCAAAGTTTGATCTTAAGGATGGATTTTGGCAATTAGGCATTTATCCAAAAAAAAAGATCAAAACGGGATTTTGCATCCCGAACCAACATTATCAATGGACAGTAGTCCCTTTGGGGCTCAAGACTACTCCTTCCCTCTTTCAGACAGTTGTGAATAAAATCTTTCAGCCAATCTTAGCAAACTTCCAAATTTATATTGATGACATTCTTCTTACAGTACTGATGAAAAATTTCATTGTAAACTCTTGTCTCAATTTTTTGAAATTGTCCAAAAGCATGATATTATTCTTTCTCAAAAGAAGATGATTATGTTAGATATATGCCCTAAAGCAACTATGTAATAGTTACATATTATGGATTT
>JAGVVM010004655.1:0-25618 GCA_019149425.1 Psidium friedrichsthalianum | reverse complement strand
CCCCCCCCCCCCCCCCCCCCCCCCCCCCCCCTCTGCCTACCGCTACCTCCTCTCCGCCCTCCCTCCTCCTCCCCCCTTTCCCTTCCCTTCCCCCCTCTCTTCCCCTCTTCTCTCTTCTCCCCTCTCTTCTCTCTTTGCCTTTTTTCCCTCCCCCCCCCCTCCCCCCCCCCCCTTTGCACCGCTCTTCTCATTTTTTTGAACAAGAAAATTGTTTTCTTAGAGAACCAAAAAGAAAAACACAGGAACACTGCTTGCTTCTTAGACTTTGTTGCTAAATTCTCGTTAATTCTGAATTGAAATGCTCGAGATAACAAGCCTTTAATTTTCGTTTTCTTTTCTTTCTTCTTTTATTTGTTTATTTATTATTTTATTTGTTTTTTTTTTTGAGGGGAGGGGTGGTTGGGGTTTGTGGAACCCAAAGAGGTGTTCAAAGGTTTATTCATTGCCATTAACGTCTTTCTTTTCTTTGCATCTGTTTCAAGGGATCAGTTTATGTGCCATCCTTTGATCACGGCATTGGAGATCCAATAGAAGATGATATCTTTGTGAGCCTGGCAGTAAGTAGTTGTTATATCTTAACTATCGATTGTCTAGTTTTTGATATGTAGATGGTGAAATAAATGAAATAAGCAATCTTATGATGTTGCATAACAATTTTGATACGGAAGGTTGCTAATTGTTTAAGGTGTGTAACGGGGTCATGATCATATTTCTTATTGTTTTAAACTAATGGATGGAAAAAAAATGCATTGAAAGTCTATTAGGCTCTTTAATGATCTGGTCAACTCCTAATAAACTTCCTTAGTCACTTTGTAGATTGTGAGACAAACCAAAAGAACAGCTATGTCCTCTTCATCTGTGCAGATTTCAAATTTGAATTGTCTTTGTCTCGGGATGTCTCTAACTTTCCCACATGTTTAGAGAGGATTGTACACTGGAATTTTGGCTAGCTTTTAAATAAAAGATTGCATACATTCCAAATGTCGAATTGCGAGAAATATGGTGTGCTATCCTGGGTAAAGCAACTTCCATCTTGTGGAAATTAGTGTGTGGTTTCAAGGGTAACACTGACCGGTTTTGCAGGCACAGAGTGGTTATTGTTGAAGGCAATTATTGTTATTGGAAGAAGGGGCTTGGCAGGATGTGTCATCCATTTTCGATGAGAAGTGGTATAACTTCGGTTTACAGCATTTCAGGCCCTTTATGAGATTGTGATGCTCTCTCATTAAATTCAAGTTGCAGGCACCCATGCGATTTTATGCTCAGTTGTAACATTCTTATTGGGATTTATGCCTGCCCACATGTCCTTTGGCAGAAAACCCATGTGAAAGTCTAGTAGCTTTAGTCGTATTTTGCATGATTTGGTACGATTTAAGAACTCAACATAAGGGATAGGGACATAATGTTTGGTTAGGTTATTGCTCAAGTCACTTTATACAGAATTAAATGGGAGCTCTCTATTGATAGAGCATATATACACTCAAAAAACGTTAACCATCTTATTCAATATCTACCTATCAACTGATTCCTGATACAGCTTTAAAAAATTAAGCAAAAAGTGGTAATCTGAATCCCAAAGCACAATTAAACATCAGAAATCTATCAGCGTGCAAAGTGTCTATAAATGCTGCGCGCTGGATGGCACCTGCATATCTTCTTCCTCTCTACCATGAAAGCTATAAAAAAAACATCATGTCATGAGGTAGGAATTTTCCATGAGTGAAGTTCATTATTCATTTTTTGCAATCTGCTCGTATTACTGACCTAGCTAGGATGTTGGTACATACTTATAAACACCAGGGCCTAACTCTTTGCTGTTTGGACTCTGTCCAGTTACTTTAGAATGATCCACTTGCCTAGTGGCATGTATGTTTAGATGGTTTTATTGCTGCTTTGTTTGTGAATTGATCTGCAACTGATGAATAGGGTCTTAAGAGAGAAGTTTTATGTTTGCTATACTTTGTGATCTCATAATGTTGGGGCTGAGGAATGTTATTTGTAATTCTTTCTGCACAAGGTTTATTGACGTTGACATTGACAAAGCCATGCAAAGAGTTTTTAAAGAGGCATATTTCCACAGGTGGTTGCCTCTTCCAGAGTTCCCTTTTTTTTTTTTGGGGGGGGGTGGTCGGTGGGGGTTATATTTCTCTATTGATTTCTTCTTCGATTGATCACTAATGGGAGAATTAGATTAGGTATTGACATAATGGATTGATCACTAACGGGAGAATTAGATTAGGTATTGACATAATGTGGATTTCTTTTATTTACAGGAAAGTCTCCAGATGTTGCTAGATGGCGGGTATGCTTGCTTCTCTTCTTCTAACTGAACAAATCCTCCCTTGACCTCTTCATCATCTATTGCTTAAGCACTGAAAGTGTTTTGCAGATAGAATACAACGATCGTCCCAATGCGGAACTTATAATGAAGTCAAAGAAGAATGCCGATTTGATAATCAAGTCAATTGACTTCCAAACGTGAATTCTGTGCCTGCTTTTTCAAGGAATAAGAATCCATGGTCGGTCAGGTTGGAAGCCCTTGGGATTTGAATGATCGAGACTTAATGCCTAAGCTCTGTATTGAGTAATAATGGAGATAATACTGTGGTCCAGATGAAGGATGCAACTAGTGCTTTTCTGGGGAGTGCAGTCAGAAAGTCAATCTACTGAACTGTACAAAGCATTCAGAGAGCATTTCCAAAGTGTAGTGTAAGGAGTTGACTTTTCATGGGCCAGAATATAGTTTGTTTCGGGTTGCGGCGGAATTGATAAATGCACAATGGAGTGCATGACAAGGATTAAATTGTGTTGGCGCCGTTTAGGATGCATGTGCGATCCATCCGTTGAATCCTTTCCTTCCGTGTGTTTGATGTTAGTGAATGATGTTTGCCAAAGTTATTAATTTGCTATACGTACGGTCAAAACACTGTTCTGCTGGAGCTTTTTCTGGTTGTAATTTCTACTGCGATTGGGCAATCTGTATGGTTTGGTATGAAGAGTTGAACATTAACCACTCTGGGATGTATAGCAGGAAAAAAACGAGACTTATGAATCACTTTACCGCATCTGGGATTGGAGCTGAGTGCATCTCAATCATAATCATTAGATGTACGAAAACCACGTTGTATGCGATGCACCTAGACCTGTGGTCCACAGTGGCTGAGGTAGATGTTAGGATAAGGGCAACTGTCAAAATCTACAAGATATGCTTTTGTTCTTTAGAAAAAGGAATCAGCGATAACTTTTTATGAGTTTCTGTGAGTTGTTGCAACGTGTCTGATGATGTTTCGATTTTGAAATATCCTCCTTCAAAGTGTCCTCGTTCCAACGATAAAACATAAATGTTCTGCAAGAAAATTAAATATTTTAAAATAAAGAAATTACCTTATTAGAAAGAGCAAACCCGGAAAAGGGGAAAAGGGTCAAAAGAAGAAGAAGAGAGAGCGAGGGCATGTATGGAGCGCAAGGTCCTTGCACCACCCACCGCTGCCACCGGCTGACCCAAGCGAGGGAGATTGGGGCGTTGCTTGGGTTGTCGAAGGAATATCCACCTGAGATCGACTCGGGTTTTGGTGATCATTCCAAGCGACGGTTCATCCATCTTATCCCCAAATTACATAAATTGATTCTAGTCAAGTCGATCATGCTCGATTATCTCAGATTTTCAAGTCGAGTCGAGCTCGAGCTGAAATTTTAATGCTAGATCGAGCTCGAGTCAAGTTTTGAGCACCAAATATGCGAGCCGAGTTTGAGATTGACACCTTATCGGTTCAATTCGACCCTAGTATATTTGTTTCCCCTTTCGCATTCAGTACTTTCTATTTTTTTATGGATTACTTCTTGTACTTTATGTTATTAATTGGTCGATGGAATCTACCCTTACGTGTATCATGTGGTCAAAGATCGATCGTGACGGTGGCCGAAGTCATTGGCAAGGGCACATCGAAGCGGATTCCGAAATCCTTAGGAGGAATATACGTGAGCTGCGAAGAACAAACGGCAGTGCATGTAATTGGCAGTTCACACACGAGTCATGCTCAGGCATCCTATAAGAGTTTATTGTTCAAAAAATTAATCTTGTAAATTCAATATTAATGCCAGATGTTGGTTTTGCTTTGTGGCTTTCGATAGTCGTTATGAGCGGAAACAAGTACTTAAAGGATTTCCGATACTGGTATTTAGACTTTTGCTTCAATAAATGTCGTGTTTAGTGATCCAGATTTTCAGATCTGATAGAATAGGATGAAAAACCATGTAGAGCGATTAGGATTTTCACCGAATACCGAAGATAGCGCAATGATCAAGCGATTGTTGTTCACGTCAAGAGATCGAGGTGACCACACATTGATGGTTGCATCTTCTCCTCCTCTCTCGTGGACATCCGTGCTTTGAAGCTTTTTTTTTTTGCTATTTTATTTTCTTCTATATATACAGAGGAAATCTTATCTAAACCCTTAGCTGATACTATTCACATCCGCCTTAACCATACATATGACGATACTCGTCAAACATAAAATGAGGATCGCCTTTTTTCGCTGAAAAATTCAGCTAAATGAAAATGTTATTCATGAAAATCATTTTAAGAGAAATAATTATTTTCATTTATCTGGCGATGTACTTAAAAGCGCATTAAACGCCATGATAGAAGGCGAAGAAGCATTAGATTGTTATGCGTTGGAAAATGATTTTCTTTATTCAAGGAAATTCATTTTCCTAATTTAAATACGAGCATTTCCTTCGACCATAAAAGTTTTCTTAACTTAGTATTTTCCACGAATCGAACCCGCGAAAGTCCGAAAAAACTAATTCAGGGAAAACTCTTTCGTGAAACGAATGCACCTGAGATACAAATTATCGAATCCCAAACGGATGCGTAAGTCAACCGAACTTCGCTGGTACATATCTAACCCTTTCATCTTATCAACACTCTGTGCATTTTCTTGAGGCTACCATTAGGAACATAAATTTGTTGTCTCCGATGATTGCCCGGTGTGTGTTGTAGGGCAAACTAACACGTGAATAGGGTTTAATCGTACGCTCAAAAAGTCTCAAATGCCTCGTTAATATCAAAAAAGGGTTATGAACGCTTTCCACTTTCCGTCATCCATTCATTCCCCAGCTATGTCCATACTATGGTAACTTCTAGGGGGGAAGAGACAGGCAAGTGCAACTCAATAATAAGATCATGTGGATTATAAAAAAGATTAGAAAAAAAAAAAAAGAGGGCGAGCAATATAAAATGGGAATGCCAGCTACCATCCTAGCCATTTATGACTAACTACCCTTGATGTCCTCATACAAGGACCATTGGTCTCAAAAATTTGTGAGATGTGACCATGGTCATCTAACTCTCTACATTAGAAATCGATCTCTCCCCCAAATTCCAAATCTTCTTTTTTCTTGGTTTTGGATTGAAGTATGACCATAAATTTTTCCAAAGAAAAAAAGAAAAAAGAAATTGGGCATGAGTAAATGCTCCAATAAAAGGCCCATGCTCATGTTCCCTCTCCAAGATGCCCATCAAACATTGTCCTAGCTCTCTCTGTACCGTCACAAATATGCCTATCCCCACCAATTCAATCTACTAAAAACCAACATCCAACAAAGAATCTTGAAACAAACCCTAATGAATTTGAACTAATCGACAAAAATTAATTGGGGCAAAGGGGAAATCATGGGAAACGAAGCATACTAGTAAAGCGAAGCACGGCACATAGGTACATGTTATTGCTAGGCGAGAGCCACACAACACAGGTTTTTACACTAAGACCAAAGCAAAGACAAAACCGAGTCTTTGGACATACGAAAGATTGATGAAGTGTTTTTTTGGAGTTCATTTTATTTTTTTTTTTTTATGAATTCCATAAAACATATTTCTCAAACTTTGACGTAATTAGCACAGACAGCTTGATACAGAAAAAAAAAAAACACATTCAAATCACCACCTGCTCACTCCATCTGTGCTATCTTTCAACCACCAGATCAAAGGAGCAGGCTGTGTGTCATCACACACTTCTTTACCTTCTGCTCTTGCATTTTTCCCTGGCTCTTGGAGCTGAATATTGCAGCCAAAAGAAGGAAAAAAAACATTAAAAACCAAACAAAATGAAGAAATAATCATGAAGAGACCAAAAAAAGAAAAAAGAGGAGAGCTTAAATGGCCAAAATGAATGTGTGGTACCATGTTATGAAACGGCACACTAAAATTTATGTTCTACAACCTATTTATAGTTGATAACATGTACTAACCAAGCCCGATTGCCTCGTCCTTTCATTATCCGAAGGCGCTGCACGAGTCAACAAACATCCTGTAAAAGCCAATTGAAGAAATGGGTTCGTGAATCTGTTCTAAAACATAGGAAATTCTGAATTTTTTTTTCGCAATTTTTTTCTTTTGAATATGAAATAGACTTTTTTTTTCAAAAGAATAGCGAATATAAGTTAAAAAAAAAAGGGGAAATGAAATGTACTCCCAGGGAACGTCACCAACAAGCATCCAGTCGCCATCTTTATCCTCATAGGTGGGAACGTAATCAGAGACATTCAGAAAGATCCCTCAGCTTGCTCTCACTCATCAAAATCCTTCGCTCTTGGGATCACAATCCTCCTTCAAACAAACCCATGAGAACATCACTTCCAATATTATAACCTGGATCTCACGTTCGACACTAGGTCGACATGAACATGAACACTTACACAGGAATTACAACAGGAATTTTAAATGGTGCACTAGTGTCCATACCAGCGATTCCAGTTAAAACTGATCGGATGAATCGAATTGACATAAATGCAAATGGTTTATGACTCAATTTATGACAAAAAAGGATTTAGAACTAAATGGGTACAATTACAATAGGTTTTGGACTTTTTAGTAATCTCCGGAAAATAATGTGTGTCAATCTGATGAATAAGTATAAGACTATTCTGGTTTAGGGTCTATTCTCGGATGATCAATCACATACCGACAAGCATGCGAGTTTCATCTAATAGGTAAGCAGATTTTGTAGCCGGTATACAAATTGGAACGAGACATTTTGAAATTTCTATATAAAAAAAAGAGGTGAAGTAAGAGTTGTTCGAAATTATGTAGCTAATATATTTTACGTCAATTTTCTTGGGTGACAAGTGAGCTTTTGTGCAAGATTTTTGCTAAATTTGGTTTAGGGTGTTGAAGAATTATTGTTTTTTTTTCCCTCAAAAGAAATGTGTAAGAAGAAACCCTTTTGAAAATGAAAGTAAAAATCGAAGTTAATTGAGTTTGGTTAAGTACCAATGGTGAAGGAGCTGAACATCTTGCACAAGGCCTCAGGACAGCTCTTGTAGCTCTTGTACATCTTCAAGTCCACCTTACGCAGGTATGGTGCGCCGTCCATGCTCACCTTCACTAAGGAGGCGGCGCCACCGCCGTTGCATCCTCGGTGCTGCTCTCTGCAGCTGCCACCATGTTCTTGTAAAACGACCGGACCGGCGGCCAACCCACCACTTGGGCCTTAAAAGGTGCGTACATGGTTTCATTGTACAGAATGGATTTTCATCACAACTAACGGTAAAATGAAATTCATGAATTGCTTGTACTTTTCTGGAGCACTGTGTGATCTCAATCAGGAAGGGGTATGATTGTGCAAGAAGATAGACATGGCCTCCCTCATCTACAGTTTTGATGCGGTAACATAGAGATTTTTCAACAAGCTTTAGCGTTCTAGCGCTTCGATAATATAAATAAGAAGAACAAACAATTACTAAATCATCTGTATTTTATGCTTTTAAATTTTTACTATATGCTTAGCTACAGATTGAGGGAGACCAAATTTTGATCGTGATGTGAGATCTATACTAACTCACACTCTCTTTTATCACTGAGAAATCCCTATAATCACTTGCAAACCTCCCCAAAAAAATAAAATGAAAAAGAAGCAGCAACTCTGAGAGAGGAAAAGAAAAGCAGAAGCAAATTAAAGGGAAAGGAGAGACCAACACTCTTGAAAAGCCTTAACACCAAAAAGGCAAAGGAGGAAAGAGAAAATGAAATCATGGTACTTGAAGCAGATAATTTAATTTTATTAACTTAGCTGGAGGCTTGACAGGAATATCAGAAGTGGCACAAGCAAGAGGGTCTTCTTGTCAGCTCTTGGGTACGAGGTGGGTCTGGTCATTTGGGTCAGAGTCAGGTGATGGTGGTGGTGGTGGCGAACAGGAAGAAGATAGATTGAGTTGAGCTTCAAGTCCACCTCAGTCTCGGCATAGCCTCTCTTCCTTGCCCCGACCACCACTAGGTGGTCTGGTCCTTGATCAGATCCGGATCCTCCATTGTTGCCACCAGGCAACCCTAGCCTCAGCTCTGTCTCTCTCTCCTCTGCTGATTCTGCTCTTCATGCTTTTCTTCTGATCTCTCTCTTCGCTCTGCATCAGCTTCCCACCATCTTCAGTCCCACTTCAGCATTTCTCCTGTCTCTCTCTTTTGCTTTCTCTCTCTATGAGGTGCTTATATGGGTGCAGTTTCCTGGTGTTTCTTTTTTTTATTGGTTGGTGTGCATTGGTACCATGTGGACTGATATAATCTAGAATCATTTTTATGTAGGTCTTGAAGTCTACATGATCAACGGTCCACATGAGTTTGGTCCACGTTGTGATGCAGAGACCGTACATTTTTTTTTTATTGTCAATGGGTTTCTACTGGTGCACATAAATTTCTTTCACAACTCGAAAGCGCGAGAGCAAAAGGGCTTATGAAGCACCGTATAAACTCTATGAATTTGTCCTGGCCTTCGATTTATGCAGTTGATCCCATTGCATGCGGTCAGTAGGATCTGAAAAAGTAATATCAAGTTCCTGAGCCCGAAATTTCTGATGCCCCAATCACCTGTGCCAATTTCGATAGTTAATCTCGTAACTATTCTTTTAAGAAATTACACCAATCCCCTCGCTCGAATTTTGAAGGAAGTGCGAGTTTGTCCTTAAACTTTCAGCTATTCCACATTATCCAGTGAACTTTTATTTTGTAACAATCGTTAATCCCTCATCATATCTTCCGTTAGCATTTTTAATGTACTTGACTTTTGGTACGTAAAAATCTATTTTCATCTTAATTTTTTTTTGGAGAGATCTCTCTTTTTCCCATGGTTTATTTAAAAATAAAAATAAGAAAAATAAATTAATTGAAATATACACATCAGAAAAATAAACTATCCGTAGTAATAGATATGATGAATACATCAATAGAACTAATAAGATATTTAAGAACAGGAAACATAATTAAGTAAAGTTGAGAAAAACGTCGGTCACAAAAAGGTCAAATATAAAAGTCGGATAACTTATAAAGGGTTACTTATGCGGAAAAAAAAGAGTGACTATAGAAGATATTTACAAAATTATCACCTTAAATATTAGTTAATCATTCCCTTTTTTGAGTTGAGAACATTATGTCTTTTTATAATTCCCCATTTCTTGTTCTTTTTAGCAAAAATTTTGTAGTTAGTACCACTAATTTACAAAAGTAGAATTAGCGAGACTCAATCCAGATGGGCTATTAATAGATCTTTTTCCCCTTTAAAAAGGTTATTTTATTTTAGGTGTCACATCTATCAAACAAGTCTTTTGTTCTTAAATAAATATATAAAAAAAAATGGCGATAAAACGTAATTAGCATAAACCATTTCCACGTTCTTGATATTGACTCATTTAAGTTAGAAATATAAGTGGTAAATCTCTCTCTCTCTCTCCCCCCCCCCCCCCCCCCCCCCCCCCACCAACCAACTTACATAAGATTCATGATATCAAAGTAATGATAATTAGGAGGTTTTCAAGAAGCCATTGTCTTATGAAAATGTAATGGGATTATTTTTAATTTTTTCACTAGCTAATGTAATATACTCAAGCTAAAATCACCAGAAAATCGAATGTTCAATGTTACCTTTTCATAGTGGAGAGGAAAAAGAATAAACTATCGAACACTTATATTTATTGTATGAATTTTTTTTTTATTTATTGGAATGTTACCATAATCTCATTAAAAGAATATTCATTTTGCTAGCATCTTGGTTGTCGCTACTTATTGACTCATTGAAATATGACGGGGTAGGATCATTGCCAACTATTTTAGAAGTTTAAACTGTTAGACGAATGCAACTATTTTAAAAGTTTAAACTGTATTTTTTTTTTTATTGAAGCTCCTAATCAACGGAATGTCCACCACTAATTTTTGAAAAAAAAATGAATAGAAAAAAAGGATAACTCGAAGTCCCAAAAATATTTATCATTAATTCCAAAACCTTCACTCACATTCTCACCAATATCCATCAAGAACACCACCTCCGCCTCCATTGTTCCTCATTGCAGGACACACGAATTGAAACCCTAGTTTTTGATAAGTGGCTCGAGGCTAAAGAGTGGTCAATTTAATTAAATTCTTCCATTCACGAATCAATTCCTCGTATTTAATTTTTACATGGTCCACGATAGGAACAATCAATCAGCACAGCACACATGCTCGTGTGTATATCCAAGGCTATATGTACGTAACCAAACTTCTCATTCCTTTCATTAAATTTAGGGTTTTTTGACCGCTCACTGATTTCGAGCCAAGGAATTTTGAAGCCATGCTATGCTGTCTCGAAGCATTTGCCATCAATAATTTTGTCCAAGTCAATAATTTGAGCTATGTGGTCCATGTGACGGTCCACCATATTTTATCTGAATGAGCTTAGAGGCTATACAACCTATGTTTCTCCAAGTATAGAGCTGCTAATTCTTGATGGTAAGAAGATAAATTATTTCAGAAACAAGCCTGGTTTCCAAAGAAAAAAATAATTTTCTCCAAGTAAATGCTAGAGCACTTGTCTGTCAACTCTTTTCATTGGTGGAAAAGAGAGAACACTAGCTAAACCATCCGACGCCGCTCGTCCGAGAGCCCTGCGGGAATCTCGTCCTCGTAATGAATCCGGGTTTGGCGAATGTGAACCACAGTCGTTAAAATTACTCGCACGTGGAGCCGACGTGAAATCTACAATATCAACGGCCGTGATTCACCGTGTAACAAATAGCGATCTAGACATGAAATTCAATCCCTGATTAAATGCGCTTGCCCTTGAAAGAGAGACGAAAAAAAAAAACAATCTAAAGCTTCGTTTGTTTGCACGAGAAAATAGATGATTTATAAAATATTTTTCTTAGAATGATTGCTCGTATCGTTCGAATAATTAATCGATATAATTTACGTATTACTCGTTCATTGTAATTTTACAAGAATTTTGAGCGGCCATTTTTTAAGAAAATATTTTGCAAATGACTGGAATCCTAAAAGGCAAAAAAATTCAAAAAAAAAAAGGGGGGAGATGAATGAAATGCGTGGGAGCCGCAGGTGGGCAGTAGCGTGCGGCGAGATTCACTCGATCGGGGCTTCCGGTAAGAAAGGGGGATGGGGGCCCCACACGTGAACTGGTGGTATTGGCCCATTGTCACCTCGCCGTGGAACCGTGTCCCATGTGCGCCGTAGCAGGGGGGCGTCCCACTTTCCTTTTCCTCTTATTTTCAAAATCTATTTTGTGCAACAATCATATGAAAACACAATTATCAAAATCTAAACTCTTCCCATTTAAGTGTATATTTTTTTTCTATTTATTGTGCCATTAAATCACTTCTCTACTTAGTGATTTTGTATTTGGCCTACTGTTTTGGCGGCGCGTGAGGAGAAGGGGGCGAGAGAAAAAAAGAATTTTTTTTGAAAATTTTAAAATTGAAAAAATCATCTATGGCAGCATCAATCATACCATATAAAAAAGTAAGAAAAAATTCAAATAAGAGCCGAAATGTTTTTATTTTCTCAAATAAGGGCCCCAAGTAAATCTTATTTAGAATAAGGCTTCGAAATGCTTTTATTTTCTCAAATAAAGGTCTGAAGTAAATCTTATTTTAAATAAAGACATAAAGTGGCCATGAAATCTCAAAAAAAGGTTTTTAAAAAAAGACACACACAAAGTGGGGAGGGGGGTTGGCAAAGGCCGACAACCTAGCTGACCAGAGGTGAGGGCCAGCAGGCCCTCACCAAAGCAAGGAGAGGATCGGTGAACCTCGGCCCTCACCTAGATCCGAGAAAGGGCTTACTAGCCCTCGCCAAGGCGCCAGCTGGCTGGTAGCAGCCATAGGAGGAAGGGCACGGGTGTTTTTTATTTTTAGTTTTTAATTTAAAAAAATAAATAAAGTCAAAATGAAAAAATGACGAAAATATCCTTTAGGTTATGCCCTTTTTTAAGACTCCATAGCCACTTCAAGCCGTTACTTGAAACCTACTATGCAATTTTAGGCTCTTATTTGAAACAAAATTTTCTTAGGACTTATTCGAGAAAATGAGAGTATTTCAGGCCCTTATTTAAAATTTTTCCCAAAAGTCGGTGTTCACGTCAGTGATTTTCAATTATAATTGGCCGAAAGAACTACATTGACAATTAGTCAAAAGGTTTTGGGCTAAATTGATCGAATTGAAAAGTTTAGTATTGAAATAGCCACCGTACCAAAGGTTTACGAACTTTCAGACAATTATCCTATCAAATTTCACATCCCACTTTTATACAATTTTTAATTCTCATACTTCTTTGGCCCATGATATAAGAGAATCTCTGTGTCCCCCTGCCGACCCCACCTATCATGATCTCCTAAGTATAATAAACGACACATAAGATTAAGTAATGCGATATTATGCAATTGAACGATTCACTAGAGTAATTAAATTCCTTTCTTTTCTTCCCTTCCTTCCCCCACATTTTTTTTTTCCCTTTGGGTGAAAAATAATGATGCAATGATTATCCATCAGTTGAGGCACGTTACTTTATTCACTGGGTCGGTGATCATTACTTAAGGATATAACCAACACTAATCATTAAGTAAAGGAGGAGGAGAAGAATCATTGTAGAGGGTCAATTAAAGAAGTCGGCCAAACTCAAAAAGGAGTCTTGATGTTCTAGAACCTGTAAAAACTAATCTACAAAGTTAATAAGTTATTAGATAAATGAGTAGTTTATAACTCAATTTTTCTAGTTCTCTCAATGTATATGAATCTGGAATTGGCCTAAGATCATGGGGCCAAAAGGATTATAAACAGAAGGTAAATGAGGATATTGTCGGCTCGACTAAAAGCAAGCATTGGATCAAGGCTTGGTTGGTATTTAAGTTTTATGACGAGATGCCGGTGATGTTGACCGCAATCCATAAATGACGCAAAGGAGCATCTATGTGCAATGGCGATTAAGTCATTTCCATGATGCCGACTTGGCAATTGCGCATTTTGGAACTCTGCTCAATGTGACCGAATAACGTGACTAGTGGTGTCATACCATAGGCACTTGCGGTAATCTGTGTATTGCACGACGTGAATTAATTTCTTCAATTGGGGTAAGACTGATGAGTGAATTTTCTAATAAATTATTCGTTAAAGTCATGTCCCGCTTCATATGAATCTTCTTTGTTTGAACAGAATTATAAAGACGGAATTCTCAATTCAAGTTACATATTGATATAGCACATAGAGCTTCGAATAGCTGCGAGCATAGTCGTGCACCCTTCATAAAAGATGAGGCTGCAAACTACGGGGTCATCTGAAACTTCCAAGATCTAAAATGTGGGGTTTTCAAAACATCGAGGTCTTTATATATATGGAGCTTGGAAAAAAATAAAATAAGAATTAGAATGTAATCGGACGAAAGAGCCGGATCGAATTAGTAAAATGTCCCAAACATTCTCGTAGTTGTTAAAATGAATTTGGATATCTATAAACAATAAGTTTCATATGAATCCATCCATCGAATTTTAGCCGGCCGTCCGAATTCATTCTAGTACACATGCAAAGTTGAGTGACATGTCGAGCATTTGCTCGTCGTGGTCTTCGTCGCGATCATCGACACGGTCCTTAGACAAGAAAAGGGGGACCAAGTGGGGATGAATGCCCTTGTGGTCTTGGCCTCTTCTTCCTTTGCCCAACCACCTCCATGCTAAGCCAGAACAAGGCCAACGCAGACTGTCCCACTCGCGTTTTAACTCCTCACACGTGTGCCCGATAGGTTTGGGAATCCGGGGCATTTAATGTTACACCGCCCCACTCTCTTCCAATTTTGATCTTACCCCGTTATGTTTCTACTTTCAAAATATGGCACAAATAATCTCTAAATTTTAACTCACTACACAATACGATCATTAAAATTTTAATTTATTAAATATGATCTCTAAACTTTCGATTTGTTCAATGAGTCCCTAAATTTTTAGTACACGTTCAATTTAGTCCCTTAACTATATAAAGATGTTCAATGTGTGCCATTTCATTAATTCAAGATCAGGGACAACAGTGAACATTTCCATACAGTTCAAGGACTAAATTGAACATTTGCCAAAATTTTAGGAATCACATCAGACAAATCAAAAGTTCAAGGACCACATTGCACATTGGACTAAAGTTCATAAATCATATTGAACAAATTAAAAGTTTAGGAAACTCATTGGACATTGAGCTAAATTTAAGGGATAATTTGTGCCGTTATCCCTTCTACTTGCCATGACCATTGCACTTCCATTTGTTGCGGTCTCCGACACACGATCTCGGCTCCCCACCCCCCGCGCGAATTGTGTTTTGATGGACTCGAATAGGCGTTGTCGACCGCATGCGACCTTCCATTTGATGCTGCCTTAAGATCGATGAACTTAGACACGAGGGTCCGATCTTAGGGTGGTGCTAGAAGGGAGGGAGTAGTAGCTGGCGCCACTGAGGTGGCCAAAAGTTAACCTTGTCTGGCCACCCCCCGCTGCCGTCAGGGATTCAACTCGCATCTTATCTGATCCTCATCGGATGCTTCATGAAATCAGTGATCATGTGCCGAAACGAAAGAGGGTTTACCTTAGAACCTGCCGTCCAGCGAAATCCTGTGCATGCCGAAACATGATGAGGTAGAGTGGATTGTCAAATAGACAGAGAACTGACGGTAACAAAGGCTAGGAGCGACCCTACCTGCCAATTGTCTGATCTATACAAGGAACGGCGTGGTTGACTACGACGAGCGTGTGTTGTGTTGGGCAAAAGAAAGCTTTTGGTCACTTGTGCAGCGATGGTGCCTTGTCCAATTCCTCATTCCTTCTTCATTCACTCCATTGCAAAGAATGGAGATTGGGTTGGTGGTGGGCACAAGAGCATGGGATTCCCAAACTTGTGTTGGTTTATTGGGACCTTTGAAGGGACAGCAGCACTTGCCAAAAATGAGGAGTCTTTTGATATTCTTGAATGTGAAAATACAGAGAAGAGAAATAATTCAAGAGCAATAGGAAAAAATTACGCTAAACCGGCTTTGCGCACGTGCTTTGCTTTATAAGAGGAGTAAATCTTTGACCCGTTGTTCAGTCAACTTTTATAGGATCTACCGATGTATCGGTTAATTGGCTACTCAAATAGAAGTTTTCGATCAGAATAAGCAAGATCTCTGACAATCCATATAGATATCTTTTATTTTTCGATATATAATCTCAATTTTCGTTGTAGTTCTGCTTTTGATTTTGATAAAATTCTCATTCGATGTCGTGGCAACCAGGCCCATGACAACCTTCACCATGGCTTCTTTCCTAGTGTTGAGTCCACCAAATATATCTAGGATGTGACAATTTTCTTAACATATTGACATTTTCACACTTCTCACTTGAAGGATTCCTTGCATGCTATTGATACTATTGAACCCATTACATGACAGTCGTGAGGTGATATGAGTCCCAAATCGAGATCAATCGGCGTGTCTACGACTCCGAGTGCGCACAATCAATCTCCTTTTGATTGGCCCGATGAACGTCGAAGCCAATTATCAAGGGATCCAACGTTTGCTCACTCAAAGTAGATTTCCCAATCAGGAAAGCACAACGAGGGGGGAAAAAAAGGGTACATGCTTGAAATTTCTGCATCAGAATCGAGACTAGTGAAGACTACATTTGGGGCGCGCATATAAAAGTCAAACAAAAAAAAGTCAGGATTATTAAATGAAAAAATTAACACAAATAATCCCTTAACTTTGATTTAAAGCGCAATGAAATCCATGAACTTTTAATTTGTTTTAATGTGTTTCCTGAACTTTTGATACATATTCAATTTAATCCCATATATGAAAATATTTAATACTGTCTCCAATTTTGGAAAAAAATGAAAGGGCAACATTGACCATTTTCACATAATTTGAGGACTACATCGAACATGTATAAAAAAAATTCAGGAATCATATAAAATAAATTAAACGTTTTTGGACCCTACTACATATTGAGTTAAAGTTCAGAGATCACGTTAAACAAATTAAAAGTTCGTGCATCACATTGCGCATTGGACCAAAGTTTACAGATCATTTGTATCATAATCCTTATTGAATTTAGAATCTACCCTCTCGAGGTTGTTTATTGTCTCGCCATTTATCATTAATTTTAGTGCTGTTGTAATTAAAGAAAGCACTAAAGTTATTGCATTAGCATTACGCGTACCGAAATTTTTAATGAGGCAGACATGATTCACTCTTGTCCCACCACTAGCTCGTCAAACCCCACATGGCCATGCCCATCCAATCACGGCCACCCCAGTGGGACCCTCCATCGCACGTGCCCTTGCTCCCTCCCACCAGATCCGACGCCCCTCATCCCACTCCGCCCCCCAACTCAAACCCCATCCCAGCCGTCCAACGCCAGTGGTCCCCCGAGTATTCAATTCCATCGTCTCTGCTTGTCCCCTCCGTTGTCCCCCCCTCCATGCCACAGCCACACCCGAACGCTGCCCTCCATCCACCGGCAGCGCGATCTGTCACCTGCTCCACGGAGGAGGAGAGATTCTCTTCGCGTCCAAACAATAATCATGGAAGACTGGGGTCAACGTGGCTACGTGGCGCGCTCGGATTGGGAGGGTCTCGGGCGCGTCTCGAGTGTGGCGGGGTTCATTGCGCACGAAGACTAGAGACAGGTAATGACCTCGAGACAGAGAGATCCATATCATCGATCATCAACTCAAGCCTTCCTATTTATACATGCATGAACAGACCCACCTGGTGCATCGCATTTTTCTCAACCACACACGAGCAGAGCTTGAAGAATCTCGCTCCACGCAGAAGGCGGGACTCGTAAAGAACTCGGCCGGTGTTCGAAGTTGGGGTTCTCTTGGTCGAGCTTCGTCGTCGTATCTTCTCGAGACTCGTTGCATTGCGATCTGAGCCGACGATATATCGGGAGATCGGGATGGAGAGGTCTAAGAGCAGCGGTTATGGTGACTGTGATCAGGCCAACCTGAAGGCGACCGAGCTGAGGCTAGGGCTTCCCGGGACTCAGGAGGAACTGCCGTCGAAGTTGGAGTCTCCCTCTTTCCCCAGCAAGAAGAGGCCTTTAGCAGATGATGAGGAATCAGCCCCCAAGGGCAACCTTGGCGCCCCACAAGATGTGAGAAGGAGCACCTCTGGCGTCCCTCCTCCTTCAAAGTAAGCTCTCTACACATCATCTAGACGTTCATCACTTAAAAGAAAATATTTTGGTGCGATACCTGAATCTTAGCTAGATCGGGGATAACATTCCGTTTGTATGGTTATTTTGCAGGACGCCGATAGTGGGGTGGCCGCCGATCAGGTCGTACTGGAAGAACTTTTATTCATCGCCACCAGCGACGAAGAAAGCCGAGGTAGCTGAGGGTGGCGCAGGGGCTGGCTACGTGAAGGTGAGCATGGACGGTGCTCCTTACCTCAGGAAGGTCGATCTCAAGACGTACCAGAGTTACCAGGAGCTCATGGAATCTTTGGAAAATATGTTCAACATCACCATTGGTACGAACCACGTACACGTTTTGAGATATAAGCAGTAGATTTTTTCGTTTTTCAAATTTGGTTACAATCTTATGATGTTCTAATCTATATCGTTGTATTTCACAGGTGATTACTCGGACAAAGGGTCTGATTATGCGCCTACCTATGAAGACAAAGATGGGGATTGGATGCTTGTCGGAGATGTTCCTTGGAAGTAAGTATTTCCTTCACATATTATCCTTACCTTTCGTTCGACCGTTTCTGTTTTTAGGGTTGGCATGGTTGTTATTAAATATCGGAGAGACAAACAACATTGACTTAATTGAACTCTTCTTTATTTGACGATGCAGTATGTTTACGTCCACATGCAAGCGACTCAGAATCATGAGAGGTGGATCCAGAAGCTAGACATGCATACACAAGACAGCCATTGAAGCTTCTGTTGATTTCTTCCAAGGTTCTGTTCAGATGACTCGCGGAGAAGACGCTAACAGCCAGATGAAACCAGAAGAGACGTGGAGATCTGAAGCTGCATGCAATGGTTTCGGTCCACTTCGGCTTTTACAGATTTTACGTTTTTAACCAAGTCGTGTACAAGCTCTTGAGATTTGCAAACTGTACAAGAATAGGGTACAGACACAGATCTAGCCAGATTTCTTATTGATTCTTCTCAATAAAAGGAGGAAAAAGCACCTTTTTTAGACTAGAAAACTTCCGTTTAGAGACGCAAGATAAAACTACGATGAACAAACGAATTAAACAGAATATGCACATATGACTTGTGAATATGAATTGTGTTGCATGCACCGCGGAGTGCAGATTTAGAAATTTACCAGGGCCGGATCGACGATGGAGAAGCTGCTTCCGTGGAGTACTCCACTTCCACTGGCTTTGTACGCAGAAATTATTATCTATTATTAAATAGTCGATGTGCCGTCTTGCTTCGTTGACTTAGACTTTCGTACTTATCGACGACCGTCCTGACCAACGCGGTTTCCGAATGCGAGGAAAGTTCAGCGCAAAATAAAACCGATTCAAAGTTTGGAACGATAAACCGCACGGTCAATTCGACCATGGTGCACATAGCCATCGAATGCAATTATTTTCGCACTATGGAACGATGCTAATTGGGCCAAAGTAACCGTCCATCGCAACCTTATCGAGTGCTTGCATATCAAAAAGTGCTTATGATTACTTAAGTATCTTCCCATGTACGAAAAGTTGCCGGCGAGTTTCGGGGATCCATCTTTGTTTATCGAATTTCATCGACAATTCTTTATAACAGAGTTGATTCCTTCGTTCTAGAACGCAATTTCAAGGATGCTATCATCATTTAACGAGAGTAGTTACACAGATTAAGTAGTGTAATGTTTTTTATTTTCTATCCACCCCCGCTCCTCAGCCTCTGATTCACCGCCACGTCCACCGCCGGCTGCCACGACCTGCACCACCTCTACCTCCATCGTTAACGACACCGCCCCCAACAAAGACCCTCTCCCTTTCAGTCTTTGTCCCCGTCAATCTCTCTCTCTGTCTCTGGCGCTCTCTCTATTTTTCTCCCTCAAAACTTGACTCCAGTGTTGAGCTCGTGGCCGATGGCGAAGCCCAACGTCGTGTCGAGCCTCCTCAAGGCTATCTGGAGGCTCAAACTCTGTAGCCATGGAGGTATCGGCCCTCCAAATCTAGAGCGGTTGCCACCAAATATGCTGGCGGTGGCCCTAGGAGACTCGAAAACCTAAGTATATTGAGAGGACTTTCATTGGATAATTATGTCGATTTCTTTCAACCTTTTAACTATGTTGTCGAGAATATTTTTACTTTCTTGTTGGATTTGCTGTTCATGATAAAAATATTGCATTTGATGCCTTTTTGGCCAATCCAATACGACAAAAAATGAGTTTTGTTTCTCTTGAACAACATTATCTTACTTTGTAACAACAAAGGAAAAATTGCCAAAAACCTTCCAAAACCGATTGCACTTTTGTCGATTCATTATTAAACTTTTTAATTGTGACAATTGAGTCCTAAAATTTTTTATTTTTTGCTAATTAAGTCCATCAGTCTAATTTTATGAATAAATAGTTAATTTGGACGTCGGTTATTCTCATATTATTTTTCATTTTCAAATATTTTTTCATTTTTAAAATTTTAAAATTTTAAAATTTTTTCTTTTTTTAATTGTGGCCGATGAGGGTCACCAGGCCCTCGTCGACCACTAAGCAAGGAAAGCTAAGCCCTTGTCAGATGAGGGCAAGGGTTACTGAGCCCTCGCCAACCACAAGCGAGGCTAGCCTCACCTGGGGGGTCTCACCTAGATTTGGGCCAAAGCCACTGCAACCCTCGCCCGCAGCCAACGGCTCTCGCTGTCCATAGAAAATAAAAGTAAAATAAAATAAAGTAAAAAAGTAGAAAATTTGTTAAAAAATCATTCTCCACGTCAACTTCGATTGTGCCATGTAAGGATATCCATGTTAGTTATTTTCAACCAAAATTGATCCAATGGGCTTAATTGACAAAACATGAAAATGAGGACTCAATTGGCACAATTAAAACATTTATGACTATATTAGTGAAAGTTCAATAGATTTAAGATTTTTGGACAATCTTTCTAATGCCAAATGTTATAGTTTGTCGCATTTTGTACTTTGTTCCTAATGGTCGGCCAATGTGACAAAGCAAATTCAAGAAAAAAAAATTGTCGATTTTGCCTAAGAACACCAATTTAAACATAAGACAACTAAAAGATTGTTGTTTTAGCACATTTTCTTCGTAGTGAGTTTGAAATTTAGGTACAAATTTTATTGGTTAACAATAAATTAGATTACAAATATAAATCTAGGATAACTTGAAGCGAAAAGGTATATGAATTTCCTCCTTACTCATCCATAATAATGAAATTGCATCTTGGATTATTGCAAAAGCACGAGTATTACGTTTCTTTCAACTTTTGAAGGAATATTTTTTATTTGTTTTGTATATATTTTGCTCTCCGTGGTTTATTAGATCTATTTCTCATACCAATATGATACGGGAACATATTAATATATGTCATTCAAGTTTTTCGCTTTACTAATTTGACCCTATTGAGAAAGGCCTCTACGCTATGTCCTTGTTTGCACACACCGAAGTTTTGATTCCCAAAAAAAGGTTTTTGATAGATCGCAAACTAAGACTAGATTCAACTCCAAAAATCACTAATTCTTGGCTCTCTCAAGACAAAATATAGGAGATGTCCGACCTGGTTTGCTCCATTCAAGAAGTTGCGTTAATGCCGTTGCTCCTAGACATGATAAGCATTCCTATCAATGTATGTCAATCGAAAATGCTTCCTTGATGATATTGTCAGAAATGGTACAATCTCAATCGTATATCCACACATCAAGACCGCATGTTTTGCATAAATCACTCATTTATTGTGAGATTTTGTGGTTAGAAATAACTGACAATACTGTCAGATTGTCAGGTTAACAGCTTCCTATATCAATCATATGCGTATATGAACTTAAGATAAACATAGAAAAATGGGTCTCATTCATGGTATTTCTTAGTATGTAATTATATAAAGTTATGATAGTGCCATAATTTTCAATTGCTTTTCCTATGGATAATTTGGCTTATCCTTCCACTTCTTTCATACGAATAACTTGGCTTATGCTCCCAAACATGATAAGCATTCCAATCAATCTACCACTTCTTTTTCAAAATGCCGAATGTTTGCTAATTTTTTTTTTCATGTAACGAGGAATGGGTATGGTTCAACACTTCTTGATAACCTATAGGTAGGTCTAGAACCTAGTTAAAACTCTAGCAAATGATGTCTTACTTTTTTGTATGACATCAAATGACTTGTACGATTTGAATATCCAGCATCTACTGCATAATATTCACATACACAAATATAACGTAAAAATGTACGAAAATCAATAATTAACAAACTTGGCGGAGGACGAGGATACTATACATCTCATTTCCTAATGGCTTCATTGAAGATATGAGTATCATGAAATGCTCCTTCCAATCACACATATCATAAATATATTCCATGTTAAAATTACAAGTCATAATAAATACCTCAAGAACATTTGCATGATCACTCAGCAATGTTATACTTATAGGATTCAAAAGAAAGATTGAATGATCACATAGACAAACACTCTTTCAAACTAGTGGTACCAAAAGGGCACTAATAGAAATTAGCGTAATCAAATCCTCGAAAACTAGAGTCTCTTGTTACAACAGAAACAAGACTAAGCTCCCACGTCTCATTTGGTTTCTAGCCAATCCCAAATGGCTAGTGACAACTCATAGAATTCCTTAGGTTAAAAAGAGCTAAAACCGAAGTCCAAATGTCACGTGAGGTATGGGCTTGTGAGAGCCATCATTTGGCCATCATTTGGCTCACCTTTAGGGCAATACTCTAAACTTGTCTTTTTCCCTTCTGGACGAAAAAGAGTGTCTCAAAAACAATACATGAATTGTGAGGACTAAGAGTCTATATATAGTCGTAATTAAGTACTTATTCCCTAATCCAATTATGGGCTTGACTCCATTTAACCTTATGCGCTATTAAAATTAAGCTCAAAGCCTTTTATCAGTTCTAGCTCTAAAGCAATTATATGGAATCAACCCAACTCATGAAGTTCAGAAACTCCTCCTGTGCAATTTTTGGCTAGTAAAATCTCATGGGCTTAGCATGTGACACAATTAAGTTGGGAAATTTTTTATTTTTACTCCATCCGCCTCCTAGTCAATGCAATTTTATGAGCTCAACTATTAATACAAAATGCTCCTAATAATTAATGCAATTAGTATATATTTTTTCGTTTAGGAGCAGGGATCCATCCCTAATGTCAATGCAATAAATGCCTAATTGGGTCACCAAAATTTAGGTGTCAACAAAAATCAGCTTAGGATATGTTTAGTTGCTATCACAAACTCAAAATGGAATTGGTTTCGAAGTATTCCATCTTGGTTTGTTTCCTAATCGAAGCTTAGGTAAAATGTTTTCATTGTTAGTGATGGAGCCGAAACGGCTATTCAAATAGATGATCGAAACTTTACGGTCGATTATAACCCAAATCTGGACGACAAAAGAAGTTTCAAACAAGTTGTAAGCTCTTCTGACTTTCTCGGCCAAAACGGGGCTTGGAATAAGAGAGATGCTAGAGCATCTTCCCGCGATGATCCATGGCCAAAAAACGGCATCAATCTACATTGGACAGAGCTAAATAGCGTTGGTGATAAATTTTTAGGGATACTTCTCTCTATCTACGTCTTATCTACCTTGACGTTTCCTCTCAGGCATACATGCCATGATAGTTGAAGGTGATAAAAGGATTCACGTTGATGATCATGAATAATGATGTTTTTAAGAAAAACAGGGATGAAGATGGTTCAAGATAAGAGAAAGATGGTGAATCGAGGTAAAAAAAAAACCTCAATAAAGGAAAATGGTTCCCCTCCCTTTTTATGTACATTCGTGCTTTACCTTTAATGAACGTGAAAAAACCTGAAGAGTAAAAGAGGTCATTTTTTTTATTTCTTATTCTGCCATTTATTGCCCTAGGGTGAGCACAACGAAAATGAAAAATTTGTACATGTGTAATAGATTAACCACAAACTAATTTTTTCAACTACAAAAAATCCAAAACTGCTACCTTATACCAATTTACTCATTGTTACTTTCCATTAACTTAGGTTATTATTATGAAAAATTCTAAACGGTACTTGTGATAAATAGAGAGCAAGAACCCAAGTGGGCACACCTGTCAATTGTTAGGTGTCATCCAACTTAGTAATTTTACGGCAAAAATTAACAAAAATTAATAGATGATAAATTTATCACAGATGTACCATTTAGGGTTTTTTGTGATAGAAAAAATAATTTGAGGTAAATTTATCACATGTGTATCAGTTTGAAATTTTTTATGTATTAATTTTTGCCCTAAAAAAGGAAAATATTAGGTTTTTTTTCCCCTAGGATTGTGATGGTGATAGGTAGCTCGATCTCAAGAGATAGAGGTCTAAGTGATTACACCATTGGGTGTTATAGGTCCTATTATGGATGCTGAGTATTTCAGCTAATGGGAAAATACCACGTGGTGTGAGAATTTCGAACAAAGAGAGAGTGGGGCGGTTAAGAGCTAGATTGGGCGAGTTCCTTGGGGGTCGGACTAACGGCCAATTCAATCCAGATAAAACCGAGTTGACCTCGGCCTTTACAATCTCATTATTAGCAAAATTTCCCAAAGGTGCAAGTTGAGAAAATTCAAGTGTCAGCAAGGTATTATCATAATCACAATAATCAAACAAACATTTTATTATTAATGTCACCCTATATATCATTGTCCCAGCCCCTCGATGAAGTTTATTAAGTTAATTTCATGTCCACATGTTTATCTAGGTGGATATGCAGTCATCTATGTCGCATAGACACGTTTCATAGCCTTTCATGTCGGTGTCGGACGTGGACAGTGTCTTACACATGGTTAATAGGTGTTCGAGATTGACAGATGGTTAATGCTCCAGACATGAGAGTTCGATAGGTTGTGCCATAGCCGGGGCCATGCTTGGGAGATCCCTTCGTAGCAAGCTACAATGGTGGGCCCATCTACTAGAAAAATTAATTTTAAATTGTGACTTTAACTTATCCAACAAACTCAAGAGAAGTAAAAATCCCACGTCTCTCGTGGCTGCTTAAAAGATCCTACTTGTTATTCTCATTAGGCTGTTGATGTGGAGACTCTTCCTTCTATTTTCAATTGTAAGCCCTCTAGGTCTCATCCTTGACTCCTTAAAAAAACTTCATGTTTATCTCTCTTCCTTACCACCGATGTGAGACTCGTGAATCTGAGATATCATGCTTTAGTTTTGCATCTTCTAAGTCATTTTTCTTTTATCTATCTTCCTCACCACTAATGTGGGATCAATTCTAGGCTTTTTTTTAATTATTCATTATTTGTGAATTGAATTCAAATTAATATGATTGAAATAATCATAAAACTAACCATTCAACATTTTCGAAATGGATCCCCATCAATATTTCACATTTTTCTATCGTATTCTTACAGAGACGTGTGCAGACAATTATTTATTTTTTGAGATGTATTGTGCCACGTGTCTATCGTGTAGTGTAACCGTGCCGTGTCGCATCGAGTACTATTTAGGGGTGATCATTAGCCTTGAGCCATATACCTATTTTTATTAAAATTTATGCTCCACTTGCAACAACGAAAAGACCCTAGGCCGTGGCAATCACCAGCCCCTACCCTAGTCCATCTGCCTATTCGCGTTAATGATCTTTAACATTTTATGTCAGTTTATGTGTAATTACTTTGATTGAAATATCTTAAGTATATTTAATTTGTGTGTAAAAACGCTATAATGTTTATGTTTTGAGCTTTTATGACAATGAATTATCTGATTTGGAAAAACAGCTTGACCAAATGGAGTCTTATGGTCTAGGTGGATAATGGCATCGTTGATCTCCTCTGTGTGGCATGGGCCTTTCTTGCTTTCATATTAAACCCTAAATAGCGCCATTTTATTTTATGATTTCCTAAAAAAAAATCGAATGAAAAGATGCTTAAAAATTGTGAGAAAATTTTAAAAATGATTTTTATTGCATTTTAGCCTAATTTGCTCTTTTGCTTGAGGCTCCTATTGCATGCATGGGTGGTCAATTCGCTTGTCCAGTGTCCCCGGTCTAATTTACACTGTACACCCACCATGTCTCGAGTAGGTATTCAGTGGTTGTAACTAATGCTGATGTGGTCTACATGTCTACATTTCCATCTGCTAGCTGCTTTTCTACATTGATGTGTTACCTGACCCCCGGG